>JBCEWB010117210.1:15267-27459 GCA_039654565.1 Peronia peronii
TTCTAACTGGCTCTCTCCCCTCCCTCCACACTCCCTACCCCAAAATGTCTGGTTCTAAAAGGCAAAAATTGTTAAACCTCTGTACTGTTGAGTTCATCTTAAAATAAAATGCTACAAATCATCTCTCACAAGTCCAATTCAGATGAAAAAGAAAACAAAAATATTGTTTTTAAATTTACCGCTCCAGGTGCATTCAGATAGAGTAAAATTCCATGAGCTTGCTCTGTCACAAAATCCAACTCTAAAGTTCTCAGTTGCTGTGTCTGCTCAATGGCTGACAGTTGTGCATAGGATGATTCTGCAGTAAATCTCAGACCATCTATTATCTGTGCAGATGATAAGAAGTCATGGCAAATGAAATATTGATCAAATTTTTGTTCAGAAACGTACAGAAGCTAATGAGGACTTCCATATCTTTCTTTTTAAAGCAAAAAATAAAGCGAACAGATGGTGATGCACCTTTCCGAGCCTTAAGTGGATATGCCATTTTCTCATGCTATAGTTGCTGATCTGTCCAATAATTTTCTGATCATGTTGTTTATCATGTATGCTAAATCACATATCAGATATCAACTATTTCTAGTTATACAGCAGTGCCATATAATTGTTCAATGAAGCTGTCTCTTTCATAACATTTCACTATGCATTCACCTTATTATTATTTCTTTGTCTTTTATACGTGTTTTTTTGTGTTTTAACACGGACAAATGACACTGATGAATTATTAATAAACTATTCTTCACAACAACTCATGTCAATAGTATTAACTGCCATCAATGCCTTAAGGTGATACAACTCACATTTTCAAAGCAGCCATCAGTGCTGACCCCAGATTGAGTGGCAACATTATCAGTGAAGCTCAGTTGTGTTGTTGCAGCGACTGTGGTGATTTCAATATTTCTCATGCACCCAGCAAAATTCGTATCAGTGACTGAATAGCTGACAAAGACAGAAGAAAAAATTCAGTCAAGATACTGCATTAGATCACATTGTTTAAGGATGTATCTATCCCTCTCAAGGTTGCAATATTTTAGTTTTTTTCTTTTTGAATTCAGCAGATGTAACAGCATATGTGATGTTTTTCTGTTAAAATATGGCAAAAAACATGTTAAAATTTATAAGAATAAATATAGCTTACAGATCTCAAAATATTTTCTATCACTATATAAATGCTATGCAGATTTACCCATTACTTTCAAAGAATTAAATGCCACACTTAGACTACAATGTCATATTGCTTGCAAATTTGATTCTCTATGAATAACAGAGGCACACAATTTCTATCAGACATATAATCTCTTGCTGAAAGACAATTATGTTTCAGATGAGCGATAAATATCTAGAAATTCACTGTAACAGAAAAGAAAAGTACCAACCCTGTGGCTGATGGATCAGTAGCAGAGCCAAGAATAAGATTTTGACCATCTAGAGGAGTGAGATCAAGAGCTGAAACTGTCCTTGTTATTGTGGTTGGGTCATCTGTATCATCAACCAATCTCACTGTCAGCTTAAATTCAGTTCCTTCACCTTCCATCAATACCTAATGGGAGTAATAAAACAGACATTATCATAATGTTAAACAGAACCAAACATTATTCCAAAAGCTTGCTGGCTGTCCACATCGCTGCTTTTTTTTTTGTTTTTTTTTTAATCTTTTGAGAGGAAAACAGATAACTTGGCAATTTAAATTTAGATTTTATTTACACACCATACACATAATGACCCTCTTAAACTTGGAGCAACTCTGAAAAAAAATTCTGATTTTATCCTGAAACAGAGTTGAATTTCCAAACTCTTACCTGGAGACCATTAATTGTACTGACTCCAAATATTTCTGCCTTCTCAGTCAATGCTGTAGAACTATTTTCCCACATCACAACCCATCATGTTTTTATTTTTCAATATTCTGAATCTACTCCTGACTGAATCAAATACATCACTTTGGACTGGAGAGGGTAACATAAGGACTGATTCAGACTTCACTGCACATTAATAAAGCTATGTTACAAGGTCAGTTTTAACTTCTTAAAGTCATTTTTTACAGTTATCTTTAAATTCTGCAAAGTGGACAAAAATCTTGAAATTTAAACTATACTTTTCACTGCTTCTATAAACTACAGCTCTGATTTCCATAAATTCTTAAAGTTAAGACAATTAACCTTGAAACAATCTAATAAGACACATTTTACACTGCAAATTTTAAGAATAAACATGATCATTTAAAAAATGTAAGCTATTCCTGTAAATCTGAAAGTGCATATATATTTCAGGGAATAGTTGTGAGATGACAAATTTTCAAAACTAATAATTCTAGCCAGAGAGAACTATCCCACGATGAACTGTCAGCATTCACGATCTCAAGTGAAATGCCATAAGGAACTTTTGACCCTCTTTCACAAAACTTACCTGCACCCACTGCCCAGTTGCAAATTGTCCCTGACTTTCCAGTGTGTACAGTTGACCACCTGAGTTGATTTGCCATCCTACGACCCCATTGGACAAATATACAATGTTGCGAGTCTGTTCATCAGCTGAAATAACTGTGAGCAGCATAACATCATCAGAGAAGGTTCGGAACTCTAAAGTCATCCGTCTTGTCTGGGAGAACACCAAAGTCCCTGGAGAGAGAACCAGATATCCAAAACCACTGAATGATGCTCCCATTATAGAAGGTGCCACTGCCAAGTCAGGTGGTGACTGACAACACTGAGCTGCTTGGTTGGATGTTGGTGATGTAGTCCACAAACTCAGCATTTGTCCCTGATATTTTACATTGTGAAGGCAACCGGTGAAAACTCTGTTGACAACTTTAGTGGTCTGCAATTGAAAAAACATGAAGCTGTATGTTATCCCAGCAACATTAATGAGAATTAAAACAGATATTAGAGCAGATATTTGAATTAATATTATTAAGCACTTTACTGTTACACACAGTAAGGCTAGTATCGCACCAAGACAAAACTGTCTTTAGACAGTTTTAATGAAGACCAAAAAGTTCGTTTAGTTATACCAACCTACACAAAACCATCTAAAGACCCAGTGGGAGAAGAAAGTGAAGTATGTACTTAGGCCATCTTGTTGAACAGGAATGGGATTGGAACAGCTTGTGTTTGTGCCCTAATATTTCGTTTAGAAACCAAAAACATACAAAAATATATCCACTTTACTAGGCAAAGGCTGCTTAAGGGCCAGTTTTATAATCTGTACACTGACCTGAGAAGATATCCTCAGAAATGTTTTGGTTACTATTTACTTCTATTCAGTGGTAAGAACAAACACACATAACAGAAAAGCCAGATGTAAAACAGCTTTCACACGCTGCACATATGTAAAAAATGTGTATCTTTTCTGGGCTCTCTGAAGTTCTTTTAGATAATTTTGTGTAAGTGCAGAAGACTACTATTATTTTCTACTTTAACAAAAATACTTTGTTAGACATAAGACAGTTTATACGGTCTCAGTTTGTGAGTGAGCACAATTCATTTAGACTATTTTGTCTTGTCAGGGTAGTGCAGTACCCATGCTCAGTTCTACTGTCTACAAACCTCATTAAAACTGTCTAACGACAGTTTTGTCCTAGTGCGGCACTAGCCTAAGAGATATATGCCAAAAATCAGTCTCTCATATGTGGGAAGGCACGCATAATACATCCACGACCAGCCAACCAATCAATCCACGTTAATCTGACGTTCCAACCACTGACCAGCTGTTACACAACTACAAGGAATCTTTTGAAAGATGCTACAAGCTGATGGATGGCAGATGAGGTAGCAATGAGAGTCCAACTCGGGCATATAAGCTGTTTTTTCATGAAATATTGAATAACAATATATTTCTGTGATTGCTTATGAAAAAGTAGTTGATGGGTACCAGTTGATTCAGGCACAGTAAGCTGGACTAAGTGAGGGTGGGGGGTAGCAGTAGATGAGGCAGGTGAGACTGACTATTCGTTAATGTTAAGCACAGAACTGCAAAACTGACACAGCAATAAAAGAATTAATAATATCACAATGGGAAAAAGTATATAAGTGACTGAAATATAATTATATTCCTACATACAAATTCATGGGGAAAAAAAAACTTTTGAGATACATGAGAATTAAACAAATAACTAAGCAGACATATCAACTAATAGCAAATGATATTGATAATGGATAAATTTTACAGACATCTTACAGGTTTTTTATGTCCTACACATAAACAAAGATTGTATTACAAAGAAAAGAAGTGAGTTTTTGAGGTAAACAAAACTTAAATAGATGGTCTAATAGTTGAGTAGGTTAGCATTCAAAATTTGGAAATTACAGAAATGACTGAAATATTTATTTTATGTAATAAACAACATCTAGATCTGTTATGGAGGGAATATAATTAAGATGATGTAGACTGCATTAGAAAACAATTTTTGAATCAGCTATTATTTTGAACACTTTTATCCTTCTATCAATTAGTTAATGATGTCAAAAGATCAAAAGAATTAAAAAGTTTTTCAGTTCTAACTAAAGAACTTTCACTAACCGCTATGATCTCATGTATCATACAAGTAGATACAGTCACCCAACATATCATTTCTGTACATTTTTGGGACTAACTTACAAAAGCATAGAAAGAATAGATGTATTAGTATTCCTATAAGTAAGATTATTGCAGAAAAGAAAAATATGCACAATAGCCCAGGAACCATGCAATTAAACATTCAAAAAAAAAAAATTAATAATAAAAAATATAACAGCATATTTTGATCTCATTAAGTCAAAGAATTCATTACAATATGTTGAAGTTTTCATTTTGTAAAAAATGTTTACCTACTTATTAAAATAGAATGCTCAGGGATTGAGTAAATGTTATGTACAAACATACCTGCTTAGTATCTGGAAGATTTCCAATGAACAGGTCTGAGGTCAATGTCACAAGTCTGGCATCAGAATTTCCAGAACCACGTATGCTATTAGATGCAACTCCACCAGATGACATCAGAATGACTGACAAATGCCCAGTATCTGCATACCTAGAAGACAACCAATCATGAAATGTAGGAAAGAATTAATCTCACTGTTTATGAAGAGATGAACTGGATAACAGCTAAAGGATTTGCTCAGATTCTTTACTGGAATTATCTTTGGCACAATATGTTCTTTTCATTTAAATGTATCACTTTTAAGATCGCTTGTATCTCATAATTGCATGTACTATCACTTTGCACATATTCATCAGGTTACTGCATATTCTTGCACTCCATTCAAAATATAGACACAAACAATTTCTACAAATCAGTGAAGTCATTACTCTTCCTGTGCATAGCATTATTTATCACTATAGGAGCACTTTAGGGCTAAGACTGAAGTTTTGAAACACTACCTTGACGCATGCACTCTTGCCCAACAGTTATCACAAATCTCAGCAGGACTTGTGACTCTGAAGACTTGGGTCCCAGCACTGTACTCAAAAAATATCTGGTCATTCAGGACTCCAATTTCCAACTCAGCATCTGTGGATGGTAGATTTAATTTGTGATTGAAACTCTTGTTGCATTACTTGACCATTCATAGTCAATTAGCCTTCAAGGCAACGAAACTGCTACATTGCTGTTTCATGAATCTCAATATGTCACATATCATGTAGATTATACAAAAGCAAAAAAAGAAAATGTGAATCAGACATAGAGGAAGTCTGGGAAGAGGAATCAAATCTTTAACATAACGGCCCTGGGAAAAAACAACAGAAATTCTGAATCTGCGGGTATTCTTTCATTCTGCAATAGCCAGATTCCAAAAATGTTCTTCAATAATATTTTATATTTCTGTTTGTAACCTAATAACTGAGAATGGATTTCTAATTTTTTGTTTTGTTTTGTCTTGTCTTTACCAAAAACTGATGCGTTTGTTTACACAGTTCATTCTTTGCCATCAGACACATCACCACTCCTGTCGTAGAATATAATATTTAGAGCTATGAGATTTTCTCTAATAGCAAGTCATAACCAGCAAAACCAAATCAACTGATAGCAAGATAGTACAAAACAGAAATAATGTGAAAAAACATTAGCTTTACCACTGTACTTGTGACAGGTAGCCAGTAAAATCTATTATAATAAAATTAGCATTTTTAAAGTAATATACTTACTTGTAGAGGGATTGTCTGTAAAGAACACAACCCCATCAGTAAAGTTGACAGGCTTCCTCATTTCTAGTTGAATATCATCATACAGATGTGCTACATCAACCTCTGGATTGGTCAGCTCTAATCCAAAGGTGCCATCAAAGTTGACAGGTTTGCGAATTTTAGCCAGCAGTTTTTCTGCATTCATTAATTTGCTTTCAAGAAGCTCAATCTTATCAGAAATTGCCCGAGTTTTGTCCACAGAGGCTTGATTAAGACTGTTGGCATTAGTTACATCTGCTTGGAACACTTCAAAAGTGGCTTGAAATGTTGTTACTGTGAAATGAGAAATGATGTGCTCATTGAAATTATTTGGCAATGATTATCAAAAACAAAACAAACAAAAAAATTAATGACTCAATTCTCAAGTCCATTATATGTGGATGTGACAAAGACTTTATATGCAACAGTAATACAACACTGGTAATGTGAATTAACAAGCAGCTTTAATGCAAATACCTTCAGATCATCTAATATTTGGCATGCATATTTATAATTCTAACTGGTAAATAATTGTAATTTCTGCAAACACATAGGCATATTGTAAATTTGAAAGATATGTACAGATATCTCAATAAATTAATTCTGACTTACAGCGCTGTGTGACATTTTGCTGTAGATCTTGTGCTTGAGTGACCTGACTCTGAACCAGACCTAGTTCTGCTTGTCTCTGATCTAGAACAGCGTTCTGATTGGCTGCACTGGCAGCCACAGTCTGGGCTGTGGTTCCAGCCTCTGCTAATTTCTCATTGGCACTGGCTAGCATGTATGTCACAGAAGTGTCTGGGGATGGAAGAATTGATTGAAATGCTGACTATAGCTAAGAGGAAACTGAAGCTGAACTGATGTTTAAATTTATATGCAGCTTTTATTTTGGTGTCTTGAATGATCCTGCAATAGATTTACCAATGCTGTGTCTTAAAATTTCTGCCATATTTTCTACTATCTATTCACTGTTCAAGGTTAATTATAATTTTTTTCAAATCTAAGGGAGGATAACATGAATGATTGAAATCTAAGTTGAGAACTTTGTGGACAGACTTTTCCATGAGTGACCAGCAAAACTGAAATTTATGAAATAGCATCTCAAAGTCTAAATACATGTATTCAAATTTCCTTTGAAAGTTCAAATGTCGTTATGACAGATCCTTAGTAAAGTGAACAATTTGCACAAGCTGGGCTTATGATACAAGTTATACAGTCAAATTGCCTGCCCTTAAAGGTAAGACCTGCAATTTTTTTTTATCATTGTGATAGAGACAATTTCAAGATCTGCTAAAGTGAAATGGCTAATCATTACAAAAATATGTTGACAGTCAGATAGTTAAACATTTTTTTTTTCTGGTGCCATTATTTTTGTTCGTTCTCCACATCTGTTTTGTCAATTCACAAAAAGCTGACAAGGACAGAATCATTTAAGTCATTGATCTCACCTTTGATTTGAGTATTCAGAGCCTGAGCTGCTGTTCTTAAGGAAGTCAGCTCTGTATCAGCTTGTGCCCATTGTGCATCTTCATTGTTGAGCCTGGATGTAGCAGCATCTAGAGAACTCTGAAGCACTGGAAATAAAATATACAATTTAGCAGAGCATGATCTTTTATAAGCTGATTGTCTAAAACAGTTTTGACTTTTTCGTTGTAAATGTAAACAACTGAATTTCAGAAAATATTGTGGACTTGTCATCATTATTTATTTGAATCATTACAAAACACAGGGATAAATTATCTCAGGGACATGAGATATTAACTACAAATTAGAAAAAGTTTAAAAATGCAGCTACATTTTGAAGCTATATACTTGCACTACTACTGCTAAAATTTCTATACACTGAGTTCATTCTAACTTAAACAAACTACTGACCTTGAGTTTGATAGTTCACTGCCATAATCTCAGTTCTCAGTGCCTCAGCATTGACCTTCTCTGCTGTATATTCTTGGCTCAGCCGTTCAAAAGCTTCTCCTGAAACATTGGCTCTGACTTCTCCAATCAGCTGATTTGCTAATGTAATTGTGGAGACAGCTGTATCCAAATCCTTGACTACTGTCTCAAAGTTCTGAATGGCTTCCTCTGCATCTAAGGCAATTGTTGATATGTTATCGTAGGAACTGGGCAGACAGAAGATATAATCAAAAATTAATCTGTTAAGAAACATTTATGTAAAATACCAAGCAAAACTTTTGATTCTATAATATTGTCCATGACTGACCAGTTGTTTTTTGTTTCTGAAATAATACAACAATTCATAAGCACATGATTAGAGAGAATTGTAGCCTTGTATGCATAAAGCAAAGAAAAATTAATATGAAATGAAGTGTTGGATGAAATTTTAAGGATATTCATACATGAAGAAATTGGTGGTGAAAAGGTCAAGTAATAGTATTACCAGACAGATAGGGATGGATTGCACATGGAAAGATGGTGAGGAATAAGCCAAATTACGTAGAGAAAGTTAATTACTAATGAAATGAAATGGTAAAACGTTCTCAAGATTGGTTTGCATGGAGGCATTTTGTTGAATGCCTATTCTTGGAAATGGTAATAAGCTATAAATATAATTAATGATCATAAAATCAGTGGTTTAGCATGATTATGTCCAAAAAACTGGTGTGAAAACTTTTGATCTATGTGATGCTGTTTAAAGAGAGCAGAACATCATATATTCTTTTTCAAAAACTCTTTGGCAAACCTTTTCAGGGCCAGAAAAGACTCCTCAAGTAATTCCACATGTGCTTCAGAATCATTGACTCCCTTTTCCACTTGTTCAGTGAGAGTAGGAATGGATGTCAAGAGGCGCCTCAGTCTATCAGTGCCTGTTAAGAAATTGGTGACACCTGGAATGGAAGCAGAGACATTTGACATTACAATCTGACCCACCTGGTTTACTGCGGTGAATTCAGCTGTGTCTGTGGATCATGTGCATGAGCTGAACTATGATTTTATTATAGTTTTACCAGTCAGTTTCTAAATATCCCTAATACAATATACAGCTGAGCACAGAAAACTTGAACACACTTATCTCAAATTCACAGAAATGTTGAACGCCACTATAGTCCCCATCTAAATTCCTGTGTTGTTGTTTTTTTATCATAAACATACATTTCTCAAACTTTCAACATGCATTTTTTTTAACAATTTCATCATCATTTACCGATCTCAAAGCAGAAGAATGTCTGATTATACACATTTTTTGTCTGGCCTTCCTCGCCCCAGGCTGCTGGTGATAAGGGAAAGACGTATGTGAGTGGTAGGGGTGGATCATGTATAATGTAGATCTGAATTTGGGCCTCATTGAAGATGAATCATCGGGAGGGAGCGGTGTGATAACTGAGCAGGGTTATGGACTAGGCCACACACAGTACTACAAGGAACAACCATAGTTTACAGGACATAATGCACGCAAAGTGACATGGTAGGGTGGTAACGCGCTGCCTGAAAGACAATGGATGACATCATGCTGATGAATTGAAGGGGGGGGGGGGGCTAATTCCTAGAATACTGTTAAGATCTGGCTATATTAGTGTGATCATTGTTATGTCCCCTTAGCAGTCCTTCTATTCCTTTGTAAAAAAGGCCGTCATGGAAATTTAGAATTACAGAAATCTATAGCACATTCACTGATTCCAGAGAAACTAGAGTATTCGATGCTTGACTGTATTACATAGGGTCTTAGTTTGATGTCCAGGATCTATACCACTAGTCATGGATAACAGAAACATGGATAACAGAAATTAAATCACAATGTCAAAATTATGTCTTCATCATCAGCAGCAGCAATTTTTTAACCTCTATAGGAGCACAGATCCACTGCAAACAAGCTCTATAAGTTCTGCTGTTCTGTGCTTCTTTTTCAATTTCATGCCAGTTCAGTTCTGCATTCCTTATCTCAGCCTTGACTTGATGCCTCTATGTATTCCATGGTCTGCCTTTGGATCTTGTTCCCAATGATTTCCCTAACAGTTTCTCCTGACAATTCTCATATGAAGTTTTCTTAGCAAGCACTACAATCACCAATCATTAGTAATGCATGGGATCTCTAGATAAGTGAACACTTTTCCGAAGTGGCTAAACATAAAGAATTAAGCAATCAATATCTACAAAACAGGTAAAATATAAGTTTTCTTTTTGCCTATATCCAAACAAGAGTGGGTCAGCAGACTTCATTCTGTCAAGGCTGAGCAAACTGAACATTTTTTCTAGGTTACAGTAGGAGTGTTAATTCCCTAAAGTTTCCACACTCCTGTTACTTGTCCTTCTTTGTGAGCTTAATAATGTGTCCAACCTTCCAGTGCTGCAAAGTATGTTCTAATCGATCAGTGAGTTTAAAAACTGTGATAAACAAAAGAGGAACGTCTGTAAAATGACAGTACTCTGCCCTCTCCAACTGCCTACTCACCATCTGGAAAAGGTAGAAAATCTCCACCAGTCATGACTGTTAAGGCATTTCCATTAAAGACTGCATCTGTGTTCCGTGCAGCCGCCCTTGCCGCAGACAACATTGTCTGGGATTCTGTATTCTTGATCTCTGTATTTTGCAGAATACTGTTGGCAGCCTCCTCAAGATCCTCTACTTGTGAATGAAATACCTGTAAGAGCAATTAGATTTATAACATATGGGCCTGTATTTAACTGATTATGTGCATAACATAAAATGTGATAAAATGCACCACAAAGAAAGTATTTATTTATTATATTTACATTATATTTACTGCCATTTACTATTTATCAGTTTAGGAAAAACTGAAAACATTAATTTTTAGGTTCACTGGATATTTTTTTTTTTTTTTTACTAAGGCCTTTATCCATTTCAGGATCCCTGCTTTAATATAATAATTGTTGATCAGGAAGGTAGTCTAAGGGGTTGAGCTAACAGATGGAACAAGACAAAATAAATCATTCCAATAAATGCATTAAACATGAAAAATGAACTGTTCCAAAGCATTGTTCAGTTATTAAATCAATAAAAGCATCGGTAAAATAAAGGCCTGAGTCAAACCAAGATCCAGATTTGTGCAACATCAATGTCATCTTAAAATCATTGGCATACACATACATGTATTTACCTGTGCCTGAGTCAGTGTACTGTCAACTGATGATAATGTGAAATATTGACCATCCAAGGACATAGTTAAGTTGGTCACTGATGTAGCAGCAGAGTCCATATCATGATTAAGCAGTGCTGAAGTGCTATTAAGCACCAGAATTTCTGAAGCCTGCAAAGGATTATCGCTCAAGTTGACATTATTATGGATATTATTTATTGAGAAAAAGTTGAAGAGAAATTTGACTCTTATATACCAAATTCATCTCCAACTGCTCAACTAAATACGTCACATTAATCCACTACAAAAAAAAAAAGACTGCTTACAAAGATAACTTGATCAAAGACATATTCCACAGTGCATAGTTAGTAAATTAAATATAGCTAAAATGTATCACAAGTCCTGGGCCTACATATATATTTCACCTTTTTAATGTACCTCTGCACTCTGAGGAAAAAAATCTAGATTTGGCCATTCTTTGAGCTTCAGAGACATTGTTATATTTTTTAATTCTGACTTGCTGTAGAATAAAATGCTTTTTAATTTATTTTTTTTTACTGCATAAATAGCAATTAGAGACAAGAACATTTTAAAAGGTGACAATCTGAATCTTTGTCTTCTGGTTGCTTTCATAGCTAAAGATTTATCCTTATCAACAATTTAATCAAGATCACTGAAATTCAAGCATTTCATGGTTCTGCATAATCTCACTTGGCGTGTAATGGCATTATTAGCTGCCATCATTTCTGCAGTCAGCTGTGTCTCAGACAACAGAGTTGAGGCTCTTTCAAGTTCTGAATCAAATGATATCAGTGTTGTGTCTCCAGCATCACCTCGGTTCAAGTACTGGAAGAAATTTTAAAAAAACAATATCTTCAAGAGTTCTGATCTAGTTAAGTAGGTTTGACTAAAATTTGCCACTTTTAAGGGGGGGGGGGGGGGGGGAAGGGTCGTGAAGTTGCTTTTTTTTTTCTTTTTCAAGGTGGGCCCTTTT
>JBCEWB010117211.1:0-11617 GCA_039654565.1 Peronia peronii
TTCTTCTTGACGTGTAAACGTATCTTACCGTGTTTGACACAATATAGCCGTAATTGTGCTGATGTGTCGTTAAACCCAACACAAACAAACAAACAAGCACATTCACTGCCGGCGTCCATATCTAGATTCTGCAGTCCCATGGTGGAGTCTATGACTGCCAAGTTGAGACCTGTCCTCTCTTTGATGTTGCAAGGTCATCTCTCTCTTAACCCTAAGCCTGCTTTGCCTTATTTTCCCCCCACTCCACTGTTCTTTGCAGGATTGATTTCGCCAGGCCGAACCTTCTTGTGACATGACCATACTTTCTTAATTTCTTTGAGCTCACATAATCAAAGGTCTTTATGCGGACGGACAGCTTTGGTTATTCTCGTGGACACTTTGTGTCCAGTGCTACTGGATATCTGTAAAACTGTTGGGTCTCACCGTGAACGAGAGAAATTGTCAGCAAAGGTATAGCATAGGACATAGTATGTTTGATGGGTAGATGGTTACTGTCTATATACGTCTTTTAACCACCTGGATGCGGCATCCCGAAATGGGTAGATAACTCACTATACATCATCATATGCATCTGTGCAATATCCCTGCCGTGACTATATTGAGAAAGTAGACTACAAGTTTTAGTACTTAAAACTTATGCATCTTTAAAAAGTTGACTGGTAACAAGAGTTATCCAGGTACTGACTAATATCGTTTCTGAGACAAATTTACCTATGCAACTGGCATATACATGTATGTGGAAAATTTGGAGAGATAGCCTCTTGCTTCTAGCAAGACCCCATTCTTCACCTCCCTCTGCAAGATTACGTGGCAACTTCATCTCTGCCACAGACAGGCTGGAAAGGGTGGACAGGTTTCATCTTGTTTCCAGCAAAACATCCTATGCCTTCCCCTACACATTCATACAGTCACACTGACTAACTTTAGACTTTGGTATATAACCTTTTGATTGATTGTAATCAGATCTCATCACCATACACATATTATAGGAATATACTATGGATTATTCATTGATTCATCAAGTTTTACTGAAAATACGTGTTTTCCCCTCGATTTTATTGTGTTATAGATCTATAAAAAGATGATGCTGTTGAGGAATACGCCAAACGAATAAAAAAGAATGACAAAACAACAACAAAAAAATCTTACATAGATTCATTTCATTTGAGCATTGTAAATCAGAAGGTGTGAAGTTCTAATTGCTCCAAAAATGTACTTTTTTCTTTCCCTTTTTTATTCTCCCACACAATAAGCAGATCATTTAATTCACATTTTCTTTCGTGCACAGCAATACTCATTTTTACATTTTATATGTTGGTCTATATTGCCTGGACGAGAGTTAATTGAGAGAGAGAGAGAGAGAGAGGGAGAGAGAGAGAGAGAGAACGAGAAAGACAGAGAGAGAAAAAAAAATTTGGCTAGTATTAATTAATTATCAATTTGATCAACATCCAGTTCTTCATATTTGTTTTTTTTTTTTTCTTTTCTTTTTTTTTTTTAAAGTGTATTCGATTGGTTGCCGGTTAGACAGTCGTCCTAGTTTTAAGACATTTTTATCAAATGATGGTGATGATGATGATGTGACGATAAAGAAGAGTCAAATGGCTCCAAAATTTGGCCAGTGATATCATTTTGCTTAATTTAATATCAAGTGGTTCATATTGTTTTTGCTTTATTTTTTATGTACTTGATTAGTTACCGGTAGACAGTCATCTTAATTTTCAGACGTTATAAAATGATGACGAGAATGATGACGAACCAAAAGGTTCCAAAATGTGGCAGTACTATCACTTTATTCAATTTTTAACGTGATGAAGATGATGAACATAATGATATTGACTGCCATAAGAACAATGGTGAATGAAACATCAACCAAAAAAACCCCGAAACATAACAATGATAACAACAAAAATAATTACATGTACATCACTACATGTATAGCTGAGAAAAATAACAACAATAATGATGATAACATTTTTTTATATGGCGGTGTCTTCATATTTGAGAAGTATCGTTGAATTGTCTTTTTTGGCTACAAAAGAGTAGTGAAGATTAAAGATATATCCACAGGGAGTCGTCGTGGACGAAGGGTTAGGCATCTGCACCTCGGCAAAAAACTTGCATTGTGAGATCGACATTCGAATCTTACCGGAGGAAGAACAAATTAGAAGATTAGAACCTGCATTTTTTCCAGTGACTCAACTGTCCTTTCGCTTCTTGGGTATGGAAGCACGGCGTCTAGCCCTCGAAAAAGTTAAGAATTGGATGAAGAGTAGACATTTTCAGTAAAACTTGAGTCGCGCAAGGCAAATGCAGGCAGTTTTGAGTAGCTAATACATGTACATGTATCAGAACCTAACCTATGGTTAGGTCAGCCCGCAGCTGACAACGAAGAGATCAGTGGGAGACTTTCTGGCAAATTAGACCAACAGTCAGAAAACCGGTAACTTGTAAGCTCCAACGGTCGCAATCAGGCTGACCTAATAGAATGTTCATATTGCATTATACTAGAAATATGATAAAAACAACAAAAATAAGGAATCAAATTCTGAGCTTTTAAGAAAAATGATTTGCTGTTTTGCAGTACACGAAAGGAAGTATTAATTAAATGGTCTGCTGTACTGCTGTTCACAAAAGAAAGCGTTAATTAAATGATTTGCTGTGTTGCTGTACCGGAAAGGAAATGTGAATTAAATGATTTGCTGTGTTGTGTACACAAAATAAGGTGATAATTAAATGATTTACTGAATTGCTGTGCACGAAAGGAAGTGTGAATTAAATGATTTGCTGCATTGGTAAACGAAATATTGTGTTAATTAAATGATTTGCTGTTATTGCTGAATGCGGAGGGAAGTGTGAATTTAATGATTTGCTGTATTGCTGTACATGAAAGAAAGTGTTAATTGAATGATTTGTTGAATTGCTGTACACGAAAGAAAGTGTTAATTAAATGATTTGCTGTATTGCTGTACACTAAAGGAAATGTGAACTTGCTGGGCTGCTGTAAACGAGAGAATGTGTTAATTTAAAGATTTGCTATATTGCTGTACGTGGAGGGAAGTGGGAATTAAATGATTTGCTGTATTGTTGTACACAAAAGAAAGTGTTAAATGATTTGTTGGATTGCTGTACACACAAAAAAAATTTTTTATACCACAAAAAAAAAAAAAAAAAAAAAAAACCATGGCATTTTCAAAAATTTCTAGAATATTTTTTTTTCTCATAGTGAAAGCTATGGTTTCATAATGATTGTGCCAAAATATGTTAGTTTATACAAAAATAGAGCTACGATGTCACCACATAAGTAACAAGTGACATGGAAACTGCATAGCAGTATACACTATTTTGCTTGGAATGTTCTTTGCATTTTTAATTTTTTTTTTTTAACAGTTTCCATTTAAACAAAAATGATCTGTTTTATCTGAATGCATTCTGTAAATGAACATTTCAAACGTTCTACTGAAGTGAATGGGTACGCCTTTACATGTAAAAATATGTTTAATTTTGTAATTTACTGTAAACATTACACTAGCATTATTTTCTTGAATTCCGTATCAATGGCCATGTTTTTTATTGAGCGCAAATAACAGATTTTGAAATCCTGGTGATGTATGACTTCAAAAGAAAAAAATAAAGATTCTGAATGTTTTTTCAAATGAACGGTCAGATACAAAATTTTACAGCAATTAATGCACTAACAGTTGTCGAAATGTTTGCCCAAAGCATGCCATTTTAAAATTTACAAACTACATGTATAGTTCTTAGTTTCAGTTGAAGAAAGACAAGCAGGATGAACAAAATAAAGGGTAAAAAGAGATCAGAGAGGAAAGCTGAACGATGTCCTTGGTGACTACTTTAATACTATCAGAAAGAGATGTGAGATTGTGGAGAGACATGAGTAAATGACCAAATCTAGTGATGCCATGTGCCATACTATGGGAGACCACAAGAAGAATGATGATCACCACAAACACAATAACTATTAAATGAGAATTTGTCTTTCATTTCATGAGTACAGAGAACAGATCATGAATTTGACTGGCTTTTTTCTCAAGGAGTGTGTTCAGCTTATCTGTATTGTTATAGTCTAAATATATTCTAAACTATTGAGTGAAACAATGAATTGTAATCATTGCATTATTTGTGAAAAATGATGTGATGAATCTTGAAGCAGTTAATGTAATTTTGTTGCTTAGCAAGCACTTGCTCTCGGTCATTCAATCTGGCCAACACTTTTTGCAAAATTTCTGTCACCAAGGCTGCATTTTCAATTTTTAAAATATGCGTGGTTAAAATGCATCCACTGAAAGGGATACTAGTGTAAGCCCAGAAAAACCCACTGCAGAAACAATCCTGATTCACTTTACAACACACACTTGGAAACAAACAGCGTAAAAGACAAGTCAATGACAGTCATTACAAACAGTTTAAGTTTATTACGTTCAATTGAACCAAAGTGCAACATTCATACAGTGACTGCAAAAGTTCAAAATCAAAACTGAACTTTCAAAACTCAACACATCTCAATCTGCCATCTCGTGGATAAAAATTTACTTCAACAATTTAATTTTTGTTTTCAAAATTTGATTATCAATGACTTTTCCCACAATTGTCTTAATCTTTCCTATCTGTCTGACAGGAAGTGCCTCATGTCCATGATGAAATAGGCAAGAAAAGCATATACAACCTTTACGGACATCTCTACACCGCTCACTTCTTATTTATCCACATTGTATGTATCACTACACACCACACACAAACTCTGTCAGAAAACTTTGGTTTCATTTTTTTGTTCTTCCTAACCCTTTTTTGAACCTGTTAGGAATCATGTATATGAGGTCTACCTTTCTGAAGGTGAGTGAAGGTCTAGTTTTCTCAAGGTGAACTGATGGCAGGGAAGAAAATCTCCAGGTAAAACAGATTTTGGTTGTTTCAAATAGAGCTTAAATATAAGGAGACAAATTTGCTCATTTCTTGGCAAAAGGGAAAATAATCAAACTGAACAACAACAAAATCACTCACCCTAACTAACTGCCTGCAACTAACTGACATATTATACATAAAGCTATGCATTCTATGGTATAAAAGTCACAATCAATAACTTATCACTGGAGATGGCAGAATGTCTATGAAAGAAATGTCTAGTCTGACCTAGCCTTTCATGGTTTGCCGTTGTACATGGGGGGTGAGCTGTGGTAGTATATACAACCAGACTGCTGTAACTGAAATGAGAGAAGGAAAAAAAAGAAAAACAATTACAGGACTTCAAGATGCATCAGATGAATGTTATTAGCAAAGAGTATGCTGAAACAGATAAGGAAGACACTTCATTCTGTGAAAAAATAATTCTGGACATCTATTTTTCATATTGCACTCTCCTTCCCAAAATGTTTATAGATCTATGTCAGATTCTCTAGATAAAAACTGCTCACTGAACTTTGCTTTCAAATTTAATTTCTAAATGTGATTCTAATCAGTTTCAGTATATGAAATTTCATTTTATGATATAAGAGACAAGCAGACCACTTGATGTATCTATTGAAAAAAAAAAAACAAAAACAAAACTGTGGAATGAAACAGGAATGTGAAACTGTTTTCACAAATAAGTTGAAAAATTTTGCCCGTAATTTTATCACGGCGGTCTGACGCTATCCGTTAACATACGACACTTCTAAAAAATCTAGGCTTTTCATACTAGGAGAAGTCTGTATTGTTTTGAGAGAAGTTTTGTAAGTTTTCACAAGATCGTGGGATGGGACTATAAAACTATATAACCAGTGGAAATTCCATGAACTGAAAAAATCCCACAGGCAGTGCTGTCATCATTATCACCAAGCCTAACTAGACTAGATCTAGATCTATTTTCAAGATTATTGACTGTTGTTAGTATTCTGCTGCACTGATTTTCCATCAACAACTCTCATGCAATCACTCGACTGCATGTTGTCAGGTGTGAGGAATTAAGCACTATGAACTGCGATCTTGATCTTCAAACAGTCATCGAACAACAGTTCAACTCTCCGAGTCTTGTCCAAAGCATGTGCAAAACTCTTTCATACTTCCGGTTTCACTATTTTTGTGCGGGATTTTTATTGCAAATTATTATAAAGCCCGGACTGTCCTGTGAACTCAACAAAGGTCAGCAGTTGAATGGCCAAAAGTAGGAAAGTCGGAATTCTGACTAAAGTTGCAATTTGACATCCCTGAGGAAACAGCAACACAAAGGACGAACAACTTGAGCTTTGGAAAAAATTGTCAAAAACATCTTTAGCTCTCCTGTAAAATTCTGTTCCTTGCATTTAAGAGCTCTGCAATTTACAAAGACTATATGGATATCCAGCAACAATGTCTCCACACATCAGTCTGTTATCCACTGACAGACCTAATTTTCATGGCTTTCTTCAAAGTGTACTTAAGTAATTCAAACAAAACAGCTGATATGTGTAATGGAAACATTGCTCACATGGTTCAAATGGAAAGTCAACAAATCACCAGCGTCATTCTACAATGGCCTGAGACGGTTTCAATGAATCATTATGATCATCAGCCACATTATTTTCTTGGCTAAACACAGGGAGTGTAATTCAAACACTGCAGAATCGTTTTGTTACAACCACTGCAGAATCGTTTTATTATCCTATGAGGATTGGAAAATTCATCATATGATGAACAGTTTTTTTCCCTCCTCATGGTATATTTTATTCTTTTCCTTCCACATTTCAAATAACGTTAGTGAAAAATGATTTTTTTTCTTAACAATGTTTGTGTTAGTTATACCTCTTGTACATGGTGAGGGATGGTAACTTAGCTGGCTGAAAAAATAGCTCATTGTTTTGAGAAACTGGACAAAGACAGTTTTGCCCAAAGGAGTTCTATAATGTCTATGTGGCAGACAATATTGAAACATCAATTCACTGAACCCAAACTATAGTCGACATTCAGTATTGGCATAGGTTCATCAAGCTCTGACATCAAGTATATCGATGCAGGAAAGGTGAAGCTATTAAAAAACACCTATTGAAATCGGTACATTTCTAAATATATGAATAAAAGAGAGTACCATTTCCTTACCGGAGATGCAGAAGATTACCACATATTTATTTATAGGTATTTAGAGAGTAGAAAAGTAGATTTTAAGAACAATTATTGATTGCTTCTCTTCCATCTTTCATCATTATTAAAATCCCCATCCCTCTCCTATTTTATTTCAGATCTACTCTTGAATGTCACTGTGTGAATAGATTTTGTGCAATATTAAGTTAAAAACATTGAGTGATTAACAACAGTGTTTCTTTTTGTTTTTTTTTATCCTCCCTCCTCTTTTCTTCCATTGTCAATCAGAGCTATACAATCTAGATCTAGTGTTTTCATGTTTTTCCAAAAATTTAAAAAGTGATGATTTGCTATCACTTGAGAAAAGACTTCAAGATAACATTAAAAAAAAAAAAAAACAAAAAAAACCCCAGAAACAAGCACATGCTGAAGTATGTGTGTGCAAGGAAAAAAATCAAGGCAGTATCTTATTCCTATAGTGGAACCCTGATAACATGCCCACCATGGGGACTGAACTCAAAAGGTCATGTTATCAGAGTGAGCATGTTATCCAATGTTCAACCATTTTTCATGTCCAAACCCATGCTGATTTTTGGAAACATTGAAAAAAAGGCTTAGGAATACATTTGACATAAAACAGAATGTACAGTTATTATATATGTACTTATAAAAAGGGTAAATTTATTAAGCATAAAGGTTGTTTTTTTTTTTTTCTCCTTCTATTAGGATTTAAAATTTGAAAAGTTCTTAAAACTTGGTAAGTGAGTCGTGGTGTGCGGTGAGACAGGACAGGTGATAATGCATGATGCGTGGTGATAAAAGTTGAAGTACTGATCAGTGGCGTGTTGTAGTGTAGTGTGTAGGCCTACAATGCTGCGCGTCACAGTCATGGTTTAAGATGAAGACAGGGGAATGAGAGGTGAGCTCAAGCGAGGCCAAGGTTAATGTAACATTATGACACTGACTACACGTGTGTGTGAAAGGGGGTAAGAAGGGTGGACCAACATTAGACTTCCTCATATTACTCATGCTAATAGGCCAACCTGCAGCAACAATGCACAGGTTAGTGAGAAAGCCGGCTTTTCAATGTCCTCATAGCATGTGGCTAGCGCAGATGACTGACAACAGTTACTGTCCAAATGAGCTGAACATGCTATGCGGGTTGAACACGCACATTCGAGCATATTATGTTTAAAGAAGGGTTGAAACTGGACTTTGTGAGGAGGTTGTTTTAAATGGGAGATCATGCTAGCGACGTTCCACTGTAGCTTTAGTGAATTCAAAACAGTGCGAAACACCCACCACATAGAGACTGACTTGCCTGAGTAAGGCCAGGGTCCAGTAAGTTAAATTAACGAAACTAAACAATAACCATTAAAGTACATGTAGTTGACTTGTATAGGGGTGATCATAGCCAGCATAGTAAAAACTTGATAAACCATGACTTGGGCGACAGTGAAATGACAATCACGAAATCTCATGCACAACTTACAACTCCCCATGTGACTACACAGGAAATGATGCTGAGTCCAAGCATAAGGTTCCACCTTCTGTTTTGTCTACTGTGTGCCTCTTTCCAGGAGCCCTCTGGGACAGGCATGCAGTTCATGTGGTTCCTGTTCTCCTCACAGATCTGTCTCATGGGCTTCCAATGGGCGGGGACGCCATGGCCCATGCGGCGAGCTGCCTGGATACCTGGACAGACACATGACACAGACTACGTGAGTGAATGAGATAAAATTTGTTTCTGACTGGAATATCACAAGTGAATCTTCAGTGTAATGATCAACATCTCAAATCCCAACTGAAGTACACTCTAAAACAGTTATTAAGAAAACGCTTAAAACGAAAACTTGTGTTGTTACAAAATTATCTTGTGGAACTATTATATATGCAATTTGTCATTCTTAATATGAAATAAAAGTAAGGGCTGATATGAAATCCATTCTTATTACGAAACATTTTCGCTTCTGCAATCGCATTTTTCATTCATATAAAGGCGTAACCAAGACCAAGCTCAGGTACCAGATCAATTTCGCCAGAGAAAAAAATCACCCGTGAGCACCAAGTACCCACAAGTGTTGCTCTGCCCAACACTATGACACAATAAGAAAGGTAAGGCCTGAGGTGCAAGCTTCCTCCCACACTTCACACCTCATCCGTTGTGACTATCAGTGTTTCCTGAGAATCTGAGAGGCAGTATTGAGAGGTTGACAGGCTTTCTTCAGTTTCATACTGAAAACAGATCTAACATGGCCTTTCAAATTAGCCACAAATCTAATTTAGATCTAGGTGGCAGGCCTAGTAGTGCATTCATTGAAACTAAACATGTCAAATCGTAAGAGAACAAGAGGCAAAAAGACAGATATATCTAGACCTCATCAGCGAATCATGGCGAATCCAGATCTAGCTGTTCAATTCTTGCCTGGTTTGGTTACTAGTACAAACAGTGTTACACTTTGGTCTGAATTCCCTGTACGTATCAATGTAGTGTGTTTGCCGCTGGAGTTCAAACTGACACTGATTCATAAAATTGATGAACGTTTAATGAAAAAGAACGTTGACAAACTCTTTCGGAGGAGTACGGTAATAATATTAATTAAACCATACTATTGATATGTAAAAGTACGTCTATGAATGAAACTGCTTCCGAGGACTGCGTTCACTGTTACAGAATGGTCTCTCTGGTTATTGCAAAACAGCAATCAAAAGAAAGGTTTTCCATATTTCATGTTAACCTTTTTAGAGTGTATAATAAATAGTACCACATTTCATTGGGAGAATAAAAATCATGACGTTTCCCAACCCGGCACAAATCCCAAAAATAAAAGAAACCCAGTAGGCCTACCTTCCCCTAATCCCTCTGCAGTCACTCAGAGGGAATCAAACTGATACAGTGGAACTCTGATATTAAGAAATCAAAGGGACCATGCTTTTTATTTCTTAATATCAGAATTTCTTAATATCCAACAGAGACCATAAAACAATGGGGATGACCCATACATTGACTCATCATTACTATTTACTATTTCCCCGGATAAGCGTCCCCTTACAAAGTCTGCGCATGCGTTTTGCACAGACCTATGTCTAACAATAACAATTTCTTATTTTAACAATGAAATATTGAAACTGGTAGGCTACTGAATGATATGTTCTACTCTGTACTGAAAGCTAGAGTAATGTGTACGTTAAGCAATAAAGGCGTTTTTTTTAATGGCCTTTAGAGTATCCATTTTTGTCTAAGCATGCATGAGGTCAGTGATCACAGTGGCTCCGATCATCAACAGAGTGATCTTGATCGATTGTCACTGGAGAAAATTGACTATTTTTTAAGAAGTTATTAGTTCCAACTTCCGGTTACCGTAACTTACAGATCGTATTGTTGGCATTCTATTTTGGGGAACTGACATGGTGAAAATGTTGTTTGGTCATCCATATTATCAATTTATCATAATCAGCAGCTCCCCAAAAAAAAAACCCAAAACAACACAAACAAAATATTCAGGAGGAAGAACTGGTCGGTTGAAAACTACTGATCGGACATCGGCAAGATCGTGGTCAGACTCAGGCAAGGGTGGTTGGACAGGGACAAATTTGGTTACATCGGTTGACATGGAATTTGATCTTTTTACGACAAGCTTTACAAAATTTGGTCATATACGCTATTCTTAGTTAAGATGTTTCTGCATCCTTTCCACAATGGGAAACAACAATGGCGGCGCCTGTAGTGCAATGAGTACATCCATTTTGCGAAACTACCTTACATGGTCAGACACCGGTGGGTCGACTCTAGATCTAAAACTCTAAACTTTAATCTTGTAGTGTACCACCACTTTCCCTGACCCCCACTTCTAGCATCTTTGATGAATTTTTTAAAAATCTCTCAATGATGATAGCGTGTGATGTATTATTTGAAAGCAATTATCCTGGCCCAGCTGGCATAAATTTGTAACATAAACATAGGATGGAATCACAATTGGTAAACATTTTTACTGCAGAAGATCTTGAATCCCTCATTCCCTGGCACTTAGATTATGCAGTGGCTATACGGATCTGGGTCCCCATAGATTTTTTTTGCTATACGGACCCGGAGCTATTTTTAGAAATGCCCCTTGGTAAGTCACAATCAACTATCTCTAATGGGTGCCACATTTTCATCATATGCTGAATTTGAAACATTTCTTCGGTTAGGATTAGTGTTTATGGTTAGGTTAGGGTCTTCAAAAGACCAGTTTTCGCTGCCTGGTGTGTTTTCGTATTTGCCTTCTTTTGTGTGACTGTGCATGCGTGACTTCCCTAGTTTCATTTTCTAGGCTAGCCTAGGAAATGTTGCGCAAAGAGTCAATTTTGCAATAAAGAGTAAGTTCTAAGCATTTTTGAATTCTTCAAGTCTTCTCTGTGTAATTCAAATTTACGTAAATTTTCAAAAATAACAAACAGCGTATCTGCTCCTAAAATCACACAGAAACAGGGCAGCGACTTACGATAAACAAACAGACCCACTCTCGTCATTCGCTTGATGGCTCACACACCAATTTGTTCACTTACTCATTCACTAATTCTC
>JBCEWB010117233.1:0-11617 GCA_039654565.1 Peronia peronii
TCATCTATATTCAATCCGCCACAGACTGAATGACACTTTAGGGTTCATATCCACTTAGACTCTAGCTCCAAAAGTTCCTCTGGTGAACCCGACTTGTGGGGAATATCATCATTATCATAATGGAAATAAATAAAATAAAAATACTGATAACCACAACAATATAATATGTTGTATGCATATTTGCATTTCATTGAAAGCAGAAGGATTTTCTCACACATTGCATTGCAATGACAATGGCTGCTTCAGCTTCTGACACAACTGCACACACATACACACATGCATACACACACATACAAACACACACACACACACACACAAATGTCATAATCCCAGTGTCTGGGTTTTTAGCAGATTGTAGACAATCTTTCCTCGCAAAACCATATAAACGTAAAGAAATTCTTAACGGAAATGCTATGGTTTGTACTGTTTGTAACCGTGCTCCCTCATTCCTTTTTTCTTTTTTTTTATTTTTTAGTAAATGCCATGCAGCAACCCTTTAGTCATTGTCCAATTGCTATTTTTCACAGGCACATTGTCATGTTAGCCTAGCATCAGCAAATGTAACCTATTCAGTAAAATCTTGCTCGACTTAACTTTCTTTGAAAATATCGTGCATGATAAATATCATACGACTGAAACAATACTTACAGTTTACACTGCCCACTATACTGTTTCTACAATCTACATGTCTGGCAACATCCATGCATAGCTAAGTGTGGTGTAAGTACATTCAATTCTCTTCACGCTCCGAGAAGGCACAACTACAGCTTTTCCCGCACTGGCTTTTGTTTTAAATGAAGGGCACGTCATAGTACAAGATAAATGCATAACAATGATGTTACTATCCATGCCGTACTCTTTCCTTAAAAAACTGGGGATATACAATTCAAGACTGTTATAAAGGAAAAGAATCAAAGAATGGAACTGGGACATCACCGTCCAGTCCATATAAGAGATAATTGGGTGAAATGGTCATAATGGTTGTTGCACACACACTGGAAGATAGTGTGGGGACTTTTTAATCCCCTAAACCAGCCGTAAACTGAATTATACAAGATGTTCTAGAAGATGTCAGGAAGTTAAAGGCCAAAACATCTAATGAAAGAATCCACTCTTCTTCTGATGACCGTCACCTGACTCGCTCCACCCGAGGTGTTTTCCTATCACCAGCTGATACTATGGTAACATTTCCTCAGATCGATGTCAAATTTCAAGAACTAACAATAAAACCAGCAATAAACATTTCATAATATTTGTTGTTAAAATCATAAACCCATTTCCTTCTACAAAATATTTTGTGATTTTATTATGTTTTATATTATTATTGTTATCACATAATATATATTACACGTGTATATTTCACAATGGACTGCAGAGGACTAGTACTTCTTAGGTTGTCAGTCAGGGAGGAACATTCAAAGTATGGAAAACTACATGTAGATAAAACCAATTACTGTTAGTGTTAATGAGGGAAATGGAGATCAGATTGCCTGGAAACTGATCAGGGAAGAAGACATGGAAATATCTGATGGCGTCAACAAAAAAAAAATGACGATGACAGAAACAAGATTTTTCAGACACTTTTTGTTCTTAATTAAGAAGATTAAGAAAGCAGGCTCTCAACAGCCTTAATCAATCTTCATCAATATGCAGTGTATTTTTCATTCTTTTGTTTCATTTTTTCTTAAACAAACAGGGCCGACATGAATGTGAAGAAGATTCTTGTTTAAAAAAAGTGACAGATATAAACATATATGTAACAATAATAGCTATAGCGGTAAATTCTTTGTGTGAAAGGAAGGAGAAAGAATTAAAAAAAAAGAAAGAAAAAAGAATGAGAAAGAGCGTCGGATGAGAAAAAAGAGAACAAGAGAAAGGACCTTTACAAAGACACGACTGAAATATGATTTTAATAATATTTCCCTTGAATCTTGCGCTGTAAATTAACGTGAAAACCGACAGCAATAATGCAATGCCAACCTCATTAACAAAATTACAAATTGTTTATATTGCCACAAATTTATGGGAAAAATTTGTCCCTATCACAAATGATTTTATGAGACAGTACGAAATCATGCATTCTGTCTATATGCATGAGTATAGTATGTTTAGAAATTATTTAATTAGCTTACGGACATGTAGTTTTGACAGATCTTCTGATAATAATAATTATGGACAAACACATAAACACGAGTCCGTCATTTAATTTCATGAACCATTAATGATTACATGTATTTACTATTTTTGTGTTCCCCACAGTCATGATAAAACACTGTCATCTCCTTGATCTATCTGATGGCATGGCACTGATTTCATTCACAGTCCATGTATTCATGTAGTAATATACATGTAGATCTATATATATCTTTGTAATATACATGTATGTGTAATCATGTCCTGATGTTAGTGGTGATATCTTAGCAGTGTTTTATGTATGAAGCCTAACGCTGGAAGAGTTGCAGTGCCACCTATAGTATTATTCTACTATATGTATATCTGAATGTGGTTCAATTGATAGACTGAACAATTGGTTTGTTCATTGACTGATTTGTGACTGCCTTTCCTGGTACTGTGAACTATGTTTCTAGTAATGAATTACAGAGAATTCTGACACTCTTGAATGGTCTTCAGTTTGAATTTGATCAGTTGTGATTTTTGATCAGACAGATGCAAATGACAGACTAACTCTACAATTTGCAGTACAACCAATATAGGCTACATGCATACAACATACTACAAATGGAAGGACTACAAACAATATACATTTGACCCTGCATACAACATCATATAATCAGAAGAAAGTACAGAATGATACCAGATTATTTGTTTATTCCTCGAACTATGATAATACATTAGGATGACATCAAAATGAAGACAAAAGAGAGAGAAAAATGTAAATTGTACAATCATGAGATAGAAGATACATGTACATAAAATGTACTTGGTTACACATAGTGGCTATAATGACATCTGTTTAACTGATCTTACACACACAAAAATTACATAATTATAATGCAGCTTGGCAAAGCACAAATCAACATAAAGCATTACAAACTCAAACAATATTTCAATTTTAAAAATTTTTACAAACAACTTAGATGATGTCCAACAATACAGACAAAAGTATATACGATTGAGAAAATTATTTTAAAGAAAAAAAAAGACAAAGTCTCTTTAACAGTTAGTCTAGAAGGTAAGCTGATGGATTTCCAAATTTAAAACTTTGAGATGATGATGCAACTGGAGTTTTCAAAAACAACAGAGACCAGCATGCTTTCCCTACAAATTTAGTATGCAATCTGTTTAGTATTAATGACAGTTGTCATGATTGCAGTGACAATAACTGAGTTTATATTTGAAATTTCTGGTTAGGGACTGCCAGACTACTATATGAGAAAAAGTTTTTAAAAAATTGCACATGGAGATTGTTTCAATCAGCAAAAGTCACCAACCCTTTTCATACAGAGCCACATAATAAACTACACATCAATATTCATTACCATGTGGTGATCTGACTGAAATGACACATGAAATATTATATGTCTCGCAGTCAGTCAAAATGAGACGTATGTCGATTTTTTACCACATGGGGTTTTCGTTATCATGTAAGAGCTTATTCCATACCCTTTCAGGTGGTGAAAAAAGTTTTGAGCTAGTTTTATTCTAGCCAGAGATATTGCAGTTTAAAGAGACAAGAGCAAATGTAGCCAGCAAATGACCGAAATTCCAAGAAAACCGAGTTTAATGAACGGTCCAACGCATAAATCTACATGCCCACCTCACAAAAACCCGATTTTAATGAAGTAATATTTATAAATTGAGGGTAAGACCGATATTGTCTTGTTCAGAAATGAATGCACTTTCGATTTCTGCAATAAAAAAAATTTGATGTCTGACCCCCCCTCATCACATTCAAAACCCGATTTCTCGGTTCTAGTTCAGCAACTTATGTCTCATTTCGTCTGGCCACGAGACATATGTGAACGTAATTTCCTTTTTCTTTTCAGTCACATGAACATAATTAATTTTTTTTTTTTTCATATGAGAAAGAAAAAAAAAAAAAGGAAAGAGAGATAAAAATGTAAACTGACAAAGAATGTGTACAGGAGTAAAACAATTTCCCTTCTCCAAGATTAAATCTAATTATATGTCCAATTCAAACGAAAACCATAAGTTGGCTGACAACTAAACGGGTAATACATATTATTTTTACTTTTCCTCATGTCAAGACTGGACAGACCTACTGGCAAATGAGCTATAACTTACGAGTAGGCTACATATTTTGTGAGATAAGAGAAAAAAAAAAAAGAGCGCATTTGTGACACTGTAGAAAACAAACAAACAAAAGAAAAAAAGAAATGAATATGGTTTACTTTCAACATTCATTATATCACAGATTGTTATTATACACAAAGCTTATTTCAGTGATACATGTTGTGCAATCATTCCTTTATACAGACACCTGTATAGGTTATTTGGTCAATCAAAATGACATGTTCATCTACACTGCCTTATGTCAAGATGTATCTGGTTCTTAGAATCATGACTTGCCCATGCATTTCTAAATAGATCTACAAATTGTTCTCCACACACCATACCTTGATTTGATTTTTTTTTTGTATGCAGTATTATTTATGTATTAAAAAGCTTCGCTCCAGAGACAAAAAGGCAGCCATGTATCCTTACTTTCGAAATGCAATTTCACTTATAAATGTTCAAACAAAGTAGTCCATGGAGTTTGCTCAGTACTATTAAGAGCTGCAATTAACACATATAATCTCTAGTGATTTATAATCTAACAGTTAACTTTATTCACAAAGGCTGTCTTAGTTTTTTGTTCACGAAACAATGTTAAAAAATAAGATGAGAACATTTTTTCTTACAAAATACCAGTGCCTATTGCAATGATCATGCACCGACAAAATCTGAAAGGTGTTCAAATTTTACATCTACACAACTGCAGCGATATGTTTCACTTTTTGAAGATGACAAAGCAAAGAATTATAAAATATAAATAAACAAAAAAATAAAATAACAGTCTACTGCATAAACACACAATCACAAATTGCGAATTTCCTTAAGTTACAATGCAGCAAGACGACACATAAAAAATAACCAGTGATTTAAAAAAGCAATGTACATTTTTTTGGTCATACCACTTTGAAAGTAAAGTCTGGATTATAAGCACCACTACAACCAATATGAGGATGAGTCAACAAATTCTGAGAGCCGATCTCTTTTTACCTTGAAATTGGAAGAAACTAGGCAAATATGGCATCTCACTGAGATTTGGGAATTCCAAGAGACTTTGCACAGTATGTTTCAATCACTTCAGCCTTCTTATTGTTGACATTTTACCAAAAGACTCTACAAGACAAACTGGCCATTGGATACAGCATGACCCAGCATTTGCCAAAATTTCAGTATGCTTTACATGAGCAATATATACTATCGGCACAATCAGAACCCATTTGTGCCATGATAATGCCAGTTCCCATAAAATAAAGGCTGTAACTTACTGCTCGAAGACACGAATTTGAAGATAATAATTCGAATCCTCCCCGATTCACCAAACAGTCCTGAACTGGCAGCATGCAACTTTTGGTTGTTTTCAAAACTCAAGGAGAAATTGTCAGGAATGATCATCAATCAAATGCGTGGCTTGGCAAAAGCAGAGAATTCAGAGCTCCAGACCATATCTCAAAAACAATATCGTGATTACGTTCCATATATACGTCTTTCAACCTCCTGGTGGAGGTTATCTCGATTATATCGTGATGTCTTTCAAAAATAGCTCAGATGGCTGAACTTTTGTTTGAGCATGGATGGAGAGTATTTCGAGAATGCCTAAAGCATCAGCTACATATAAAAATATATTAATTGGTAATTGAGATAAACTGCAACTCTCAGAATTTTTTTTACTCATCCATGTATACTTGTTTCTCCTGGATGTACACATGTAATACTATGCATAAACAATGAATCTATTATAGTAACTGTACTAATGATGATTATAACATGATATGAAAAAGACACAGAACATCATTTGACAAAACTGTCATTCCCTCCACATATAGACCTCTTAAAGTAAGTGCTAGAGCAAATGTGAACCTAAACAGGAAACTAGCCCAAAATTTAAACTTTGTACAATAATTAATAATTCCTTTTACTAATTAAGTATTTCTGCTTGGATGCTTCAAAAACTTCCTTTTCTCTTTTTCACCCTTCCTTTCTGGTTTTTTTTTTTTTTTCACTCAAAAAAAAAAAAAAAAAAGACATTATAAATCTGCTTGATGCTGAAAACTTCACTGAGATTCAAAATTTTAAGAGGCTAGAACTGACAAATTTCTTCAATTAAATTTACAGCTTGCTGCTAATTTCTTATGGTGACTCTGCTTGAAAGTCAACCAATGTCATATTATATGCTCAAAACAAGGACAAACCAAAAGAATCATCATTTTTTTTCATCTTTATTATCTATATCCCATGACATTAACAAGCATTCCTTCCTTCTCACAGCAAAAAGTCTGTGCTTATAGTCAAAGCACATACTTAGATGAAAATCACAGAGTTAGATGAAGTCTTTTATAACTCCAAATTGTAGAATTAGGCATAAAAAAAAAAAAAAAGGAAAAAAAAAGTGAAACAACTCAAGGGTAGTTACCATAAAAACATGCATATCTACAGAGAATACTTTTATGAAAATTATGTTCACTAAACTACAGTCATAAAATTTTAAGTTGTAAATGAGAGACTAACAGCTGCAATCTATTTCTCTTGTATCACAGAAAACTATTTGCCTTCGTATTTGACTGTATATTTCCTTGATCAATGCACAATGCTAAATAATAACAACAGCATTTCAGTGATTGAAATGTGATTTAGAATAATTCTTAATTCATCCTTCTTAACTGTTAAATATTTCAAGTTTAACTTATTTTCACAATCACGCATATCTGATATATTACCTGCTGAATGAGGATCACATAAGTGGATTTTTCTGATTCACAAAGCTGAACCTTGCAACCACCCATCATATGAACACAATAACTTTCCCACCTCATTTATGCATCAATAAGCTAAAGACACTGAGAGATCCAAATATGCCTTTATCCATTTGTCTGAATAAATTTATTTCACTCTGATGGAATGTCTTTTTAACCCCAAAATAATAATAATAATAGTAATAATAATAATTTCAAAAAATTCAAATTGTCATCACATGCTTGGTTTGTCTTCTCATGCCATTTCATAGTTTTGTCTGGAATTCATTCTCTGTTGCACCAGAGAGAAGACAAATAGAACGGCATAAAGTCCAGCTGCTATCCAGCAATTGATGGCATTATCATCATATTTTTCTTGTATGTAGTCCAATCCTGTATTGTTTTTGATATGTTCAAACCATTCATGTTCATCAACGCTGATGTCTTCAAAGAGAGCAGGACTTCGGATCTTGAAAAAGATACCCATGAGCACCTGAGAAAGATAAAAATAATAAAACTGAAAATCACAAAGTACATCTGGCAATACAATTTTATGTAATCTTAGACTTTCCCTGCTTATTCTAATTTTTTTTTTATTTAAATAACTATATATAATCTTTCAATTCTTGGAAAGTACAGTTGTCTTCAAGTGTGTGCCCAGTTTTGGTAAGAAGAACTTTTCTGGGAAGAAATTTCGAATCTGGAAATTTTGCCAGAACAGCAGTGTCTCTTTAATCTAACTCAATGGTTCTTTACCATACAAACAGGACCTCTGGATTATATAAAATTTGTTCTTATCCAAGAGGCCTTAGAGTTGGGTTTCCCTGCCTATGAAGCTAGGGGACCATTGAATCATTGAAAACAAATGCAGATTCAAATCAACCAATCTTTCCCATCCCCAGCATGCTTGGAATTTGGAATCTATGATGTAAGTTTTTCCCTGAAGTGCAAACATCTGACCCTCAGTCAGGGTGATCCCTGCTCCTTCCAAATGTTCTCTGGCTCTGGCTGAACCTATTCTATATTGGATTACAAAAAATTGTTTTGCAGCCAACAATACTGCCTGACAGCTATATTTCAAATGGCTTGTCAGCATCTAAGACAGCAGGTTACAGGTTACATAACTATCTGATGGGACGTGTTCAACAGCACCATCAAAAATAAAAACTCTCAGGATCTGCACTCCTGAACACACTTTTGCAAGAGCTGAACACCCATGAGTGGCAGCCCAATTCCATATAATTACAGAGTGTAATATCTAGATGAGTTGACCAAAGAGATGCATGGTCCTCATCCAAGCATGACACACTAAAACACCTATAAGCCAATTTTAAATCATGCAGCCCTTTTAGCTTGGTTTAATGTAATTTTTGCATGAAACTGTGCTACTAATAGTAATTTAACCCTATGAACCCTGACCCCCTCAGCCCTACATGACCTTGCACTTGGCTACGATCTTGGACATCCCCGCTTTCTTTATTTAGATCTAGATCTAGAGCTATCATTTTCACTATCACTCACTGATTCTAAGTCACTGTCTGGATAACTTACAGCGAAATCAGTCTCATTAGCATCCAAATCACTTGGTGATTGATCACCTCATTAGCAGAAAGCAAATGCTAGCGTATATCAGAATTACGAGATTGACAGTTGAAGTACACTCTGTTTCATGATGAAACTTTAACTCAAACAATCAACACAATACATTCATGGGGGCTGCCATCTTTAGAATGATGTTTAAGGCACATGATGTCAAAGTATTAATCTCACTGGTTGGTTAAGAATAGAACTACACCACATGCTATGACAATATGCAAAATGACATAGAGCATGCACTCAGTAAATGGTCAAGTAAGGCGCCACGATGCACAGGTTACGCTCGGGGTCATGGGGTTAATGCAAAAATATGCAGTTACTAGCACTATATCTTCACAGCGCTGACAGCCTTTCCTTTCATTTACCATACTGGTCACTCTTCATTCCCTCTCTTTTCCCAATCCTCCCTCTCATTTCACCTTTCTTCAATATTTTTCTTTTCATTTATAAAAAACATACATTTATTTGTAAAAATCTAATATTACTTACGACGGAAATTAAACAAGTTTTTAAAATCATAATGCTGCTTCAGAATAACTAATAAAATAAACAACAGTTCTGCACATTGTTGTCTCAAATGTGGATCTTATAAATAATGCTCTAGACATTATTTTCAACAAAAATCGCATACACTAATCAGTACTGATAAGACAGCCTTTTTCTTTCAAATTGCATTAGGAATCCAGTCAATACAAAAGTAACAGGATGCTTACAGATCCCTTTTAAAGTTCTTTCTATCATCTGACAAACAGCAAATTCTAACTTTATGAAGTAAAAAAAAATGTATTTAGAGCATCAGAATTACATTATAAATGCAAGGAAATTCAAAAAAGATTATCATTTAATTTCTATGCCTAAAATATCAGTCATAGTGTGACATTTTCTGTGACAGCCTGATAATATGCTTGTCCTATCTTATAACTAACATTAAATTTTCAAATCATTGCTAGTTTTCCATTTTACCAATGAAGAAACACAACATTGACGAAACGGTGTGGAAAATGAGAAAAAAGGGATGGGATTTGGCTCCAAGATGTATTCAATACATACAAAGATAGATCCAGTTCCCAACTAAAAATGATGATAGCTGACAAAAGTTTTAATTCTCATTCAAATCCATAACATTTATATTGTAGCAATTACATGTCATCATCAATGAGGTGAGAAAATCTAACACATGAAGAGATGAAAGCCAAAAACAACTTTCCTTCCTATTTTTTGTGAAAAAAAAACAAACCTACAAGTCCATGAAACAAGAATAAAAGTGGAACCATTTATATTACCAAAACTGCAAAAGATTTTCACATGCAGAGTTATTTTAAAGAAAAAAATGAGTTCTGAAGAAATGCTATCAGTCGCTTCTTTCCCATCCTTGATGTTCACAATCCTTGCTCCTTCCCCTATCCTATTTCATTTCAAACCTAGACTCAAGTCTTGAGTGTCATTGTTTGAATACTGTATTATATACATATGTGCATGATAAGCTATTAAATGAAAACTAAAGAACAAAGCCTTTTGTTTTTCTCATTCTACTGTCGGATGGATCTATGCTGTAGAAATCTCTATCTCATGTGATAATTTGGTGAAGGTTTTAAAAAACAAGATCTAATTACATACCGTTTAAAAAAAAAAACACTCAAAATAATACAAGAAAATACACTACATCAAGCACATGCTGAAATAAGTGTATGTGCAATAACTTCAGTGAATGACTAAGAACATTGAAAATCAACGAAGCCTGAAAGAGACTGGCTTTATTGAAGGTTGGGAAAGGTCAGGGTTTAACAGGAAGCCTGAAAGAGACTGGCTTTATTGAATGTTGGGCAAGGTCAGGGTTTAACAGGAATCAACTTAAAGATATTTGATTGTGTATTGTTCAAGTAGCAGGAGATGAAGTTTTCCACATTTTCTTCTAGTAATGATGGGAGAATACTAGAAATGTAATGAAACAGAAATTTTTGTTTCTCTGGCCCCAGTGAGTATTTATGTGATAATAAGTTTAGGTCTATTATTTATGACCAAAATATATCAATTTTTTCTTAGACTTTCAAGTCTACAAAATATTCATTGTCATTGTCTTTCCATTGTTGTACGTTCAAATTTCCAAGCTCAAAATAGAGAGAAATAACTGTTTTGGCCGGGACTGATTGATTATCGAGTACCAATCCCAACATTGATACTGTTGCAGAGCTGTTTATGCATTACCAGGAGTTATTTTCACTGTTTCACTGGTGGATTGTGGTGGATTTGGTTAGCTAATACCAGCTAAGATTCTATTTTATTGCAAACAAACAAAATATTACTAAAACACAATGGTCAATTACGAAGACGGTGTTTCAGAATTCAATATGGTGGCATGTATTGACAAAAGTCTCATTTCACATACATTTTCATTAAAACTTAATCACTAAACATCAATCTCTTGTCCATAACTATTACATAAACTAGCTGAACACAAAAGATTCTAAAAACCTGGTTTTAGCATGCGACTCAGTCTAGATCTACAAAATAGTTTTCAACACAGAATATCCAATGCAGAACGACAAACGCCTTTGGAACACTATCAAAAAAATATCTGTAAAGTGAGAAGTCGTTCAAATTGACGCAACAGCGTGAATAAATAGCAATAAAATTTTGAAGTTCAAGTTTTCCAGATTATTTTAGTATGATTAATGTTAGCTTGCAGCATTCTCACTTAAAGTCCAACACCACATCCATGTGACACAACGCCAACGGGCGGAAGTGCGTGGTTTACAATCCGCTCACAAAGCAACCCATGTCAGTCCAGCGCTGACGGCACAAAATTCACAGCCAACACCGGACCGGGTTATTTTGTACCATAATAACTGAAACTTTAATGTATCAAACAAATCAAAGTATCTTCACCTTGTTCTGACAGTACAAATTAATGATATTAACAGATGGCAAAGGCCCAAATTATGCATATTTCTCCTCCATTTCTTAGCAATGCCAATCAGAAAATTTGAAAGCTCCTTTTGTGCAAATAAACTGGCCTATAATTAAGAGCTTGTTTTCCT
>JBCEWB010117244.1:0-11617 GCA_039654565.1 Peronia peronii
AATGATTATAGCATCTTTTAAGAATAAATGAAAACATGTCATTTTTGACCCAAATTGATGATTTTCTACCCGCGAGCACCCTTAAGATGTCATTCACTCTCTCTCAGTCTTAATGAACTGTATTACATTTCGTCGATGCTATCCGCAGTCCGAATATAGACCAAGTTCGACAAATTTGTTTTGTCATGGGATATGTATTCTCCTTGCCCTATGTTTATTTCAAACTATGTCGACAAATAGAAATATTCAAAAACTTTCATTTCTGCATCCATGTAAGTAAACACTTTTAGTTCTTTTCTCTTGCTGAACGTGTGTATCACAGAAAATGCATTGCACCTGACTTGTTTCAGTTTGTCTTGGACTCTTTACTCAAACATCCCCAAAGTTTGAATGGTTTATGTATCATGTTATATATCACACAAACATTTAACCACATGATGATTTTTACCACAGCATAATTACAGCTAAATTTATAAAATATTTTTTTTCATGTAGCTAAAAGTTATTCAGCTGCTCCAATGCAGACAGCGAACAGTGGCACTGATTGTAACATTGGGTTGTAGAGGCTTTAAAGTTTCATGCTTAAAGATTTCCCCATGCCATCATGCATTGGAAATTTTAGAAACAATTTTTTAACTGCTGTATGGTGTGTTTTTATTACTAAGCACATCAGCTTGGACATTTAACAAAGTTCTCAAAAACAATGAATGTTTGTGTTTGTCTGGTTTGTCCTCGCTGTTGTGCCACTGAATATTGAAGGAGATGACATTGTCTCTCTTGGACCGAGTGTGTGGCTTTGGTGACAGACAATTAGCTTGTTCTTGGTACTTCTTCCACTTCATCCAACTGTCTTTCCCTTGGTCTCCCTCTGCCACTGGAATTTGACTGTCACATTGAAGGCTCTCCCAGCTCTAGATGACACTGTCATCCTATGTCCAAACCACTGATTTCATTATAATTGATAAATCACACATCAAATTGATTGGATCAGGAATATCTCAGGGGACAAAACGTAATTAATTTAGTATTTAAGTCTTTAAATGAAAATAATGACACAAAAAAGCAACATCACTATTGCAGTTTTTTTTTCAAGATTTCCTTGAAAACAGATTATAATACACAAGAGCCTAACTCCAGCTCCAGAAACAATGTCTTGTAGATTATAAAGCTGTTTTTCATAAAAGTAAATAATCATTATTTTCGTATTTATAATGAGAAGATTGTCCTGGTTATCAGATGTTTACAGTAGCAGCAGCAATTTTATTCTAATGCATAGGCTCAGTGTGGCTCATAGTATGGTGCATCTGCATTGTCTGTATTTATCACTGCCTTTTTTATGTCCTGGGCATGTAAAACTGGCCACATCTTTACAGTGCTTAATGAACTTGTGATTTCCTAGAGATATGAAAAGTATTTACATTATATTACATCTGCATTTGTTTCAAAATGATACTTGACGCTGTTGGTTGCGAGGAAAGAATTTCCAGTTTCCTTTGAATGATTGTGGACTTTAGTAGAGATAATACTGCATCAGATATCTAAGAATTATAATCAAGAGAAATTTTCAAGAATTTACTATGAGAAAGAGGCCATCTCTGCGGACCATTTTTCAATGCAGAACAAAAGATATTCATTGCAGACTTGCCTGGCTTATGCTTTATTCTGCACAGTCTTTCTCTTTCTCTTTGTTTCAGATTCTACTTGGAGTATATGAGAATTGTATTTAGCCTGCTGGATGCTGAAGAGAAACATATTGCAGATGCTGATGTGGTAGAAATATGCAGAAATTCAATGACAGAGAAACATCTGATACCTGGACTGATTGTGAAGACAGTAAGACAAGAGGAATAGTGTATGAATTTCTGTACAGAGGAGTGACATTTGCACGGATTTTATCACTGAAGTAGTCTAATTTTGCAAACTTTTGAGAATTGCACAAATTTAAAGCACTGAATATTCATCAAAGCAGTACTGTTTACTAAATATTTTATCGCAAAGAGTTTCTGTTTCATAAACTTATGAAAGAGTTAGGACAGAACAATGAAAGAGGCTGTGTCCCTAACAAACAGGTTTTCATTGCCAGATGGTTTTACCATTGAAATTTTCTTATTTGGATACATGTATACAATTGTTGTCAGTCATTTATTTTGAAAATTTGACTTTTGTGCAAGCTTTGCAATCACTGTGAACATTTGTCATGGCCATCCCACACATTCAGTCATTGATCATTTTCCTATAGGCATATCATTGATATTTTACCCATGGAATCATAGTTACTAGATCTTTAATATTATTCTGAAAATATCAGCTATTCTGCATTTGCATAGGTTTACAAAGAAGTTACTGTTTTCAGAGTTATTTTTAACATAATTATGCATGGAATAACCCGTATACTTTTCGTGAAACTGGGAGACCATTTAGCTCATTAAATCTGACCAGTCGCCCACAGCGGTGAATAAATTTGGTGTAAGCTTCCATTACAGTGTAAACCATTGTTCCAAATCTATATATAACTGAACCCCATCATTTATAAATTGTGGACATCAAATTCTGATAGAAGATTTGCTTGTGGATCTAATATAGTGATAGGTACATCTATGTGACAGGAAGTGAAATATGCTTTCAAATTATGGTTTAGATAGACTTCATTCATAATCAAACATCTAATTCAGGTTGAATGGCTGGTCAGAAGATTCGGCCTCTTCCCCAGACAGTTGAGACCAGGAGTGGCTGTGTCCAGCAGGTCAGCATTATGTCCAGTGGTGAATGCAGTACTTTCTCATGACCGATGGCAGCTTGTGAGCATAGAACACAAGGTGACATTTTCATGACAACAGAAGATCATTTTGATCAGCCCTGTTACTTCCCTTTGCCAGACAAAAGAGATGTTGAACAAGCAGTTTAAAGAAGGAAAAAATTACTGTTGTGCTTTTTGCTCAAAATATACACCATCAAATTTTTTTTTAGAATACGGTAAAAAGAGAATGTTTTCTTCTTATTGTTCTGATTTTATCAAATTTTTTTGGTGATCAGTCTTTCAAATGACATGAAATCATGTGATTTTTTCCTCCTTAGGCTGCTTGCTCAATACCTATTTTGTCAGGCAAAGTGAAATAATAGAGGTGGGCCCAACAATCTCTTTTTAATTACTAATAGAAATGAGAAGCCATTGAAATTATTGAACTATATAAAGGTCGTTAGACTGTCAATTATAAAGTCTTATTTACACAGTTATTATCATCTGTTTCGAGAATTTACATCTGTGATCGTCTAGTGTCATCAGCTCACTCAGTCTTGACACTTATAGTGTCCACTTATAACTATACAGTCATTGAGCCCTAATGGCCAGATAACCTGTACAAATTTTTCTGTGATCAAACAACCAAACAACCATCCCACCCAAGTCAGACATGTAAAATTAGTTTTTGAAGTTCAGTTTGACCAAATGACTCAAGTGTTTTGGGCTTTTTTTTTTTACGCCATGCCAAGAGTGAAAGGTAAACACAAAGTTTCATCCCACCTTTCTTTTCTAAATACATGCTCTGACGAGACAAGCCAAGATTTAAACATAGGGTTGCATGAGCTGAATTTGTCTGTTGCTAGTAAAGAACCATCATATAAAATGTGTTTTTGAATCTGAATATTTCTGGGTTTTTTTTTCCTTAACTTGTTTCTAATTGATTATCACAGAGGAGGCGACACAAGGTAGCTGTGGACAACAAGAAATTTCTAAACTTTATGTTTTCTCCCTTCTTTTATGCTGTTTAACCCTTTTGAAACATAAACATTGCGTAAAAAATAAATTCCCCATTTTTGGCTTTGCCAGTTGACCTGAAAGACTATATTAGCAATAGTTGACAATGGGATGATCAGCTAGGTCATAACTCTGTCATACCAGTCAGCACTCCATCCAAACCGAGCATGCCTGATGAGAGTATGTATTCTGAAAGGTTTTATCTTGTATCCTCTTTCATGAAATGGTTGTAAATCATAATACAGTGTGATGCCTAAATTGTCCTCTGTATCTCACCAAACTAATTATCAGTGGCAGTCAAGAATGTTGTATTAAGTGCTGATCCTGTCTGTCAGATTATTTTACACTGAAACCAAAAAGCACAGTTACACGCTGCTAATACCGCATTCAGAGCCTTACCAAAGCCATTATAATGTGCCATACTTCAGAGGTGACTCTTATTGCCACTATTATGATGGATGGAGTGCAACAGAACTAGCAATGAAACATGCTATACCAATAAGTCGAAGAAATTTAACACTGTGTTGAATGATTGATGGATGATTGATGAAAACTGAGCATTTAAAACATAAGATAGAAATCTCAGACTTTTCAAACTTGTGATTTATTTTTATTTCAGCTTCTGCTTCTGATTTGGATATATGTTTTTTTTTTGTTTTTTTTTCTCAATTTTGTCATGTTTTTATTTTCTTTGTTATAGCTGTTCCTGCACAATTGGGTGGAATTTGAATTGACACTTGATCCTGCAAAAGATAATTTGTCTCATAGTGAGAGGTGAGTATCACAAGTGAGAAATGCAGTCATTGATCTTCAGGGCTGTACTAGATCTGAAAGGCATTGCAATCAGATATGAGATTTCAGATGATTTCTTCTATCCACAATCTCTTAAAGCCATGCTGAAAATATTATTCAGATAGTAATCATAGTTTGTGAATTTTGAAAAATTGTATAGAAAATATGTTTTTAAACAGTTACTTAAACAGTTGATTCATCTTGTTAGTTATCTATTGGAAATGTGATTAATTTCCCTGACTTCCCTAAACAGAAATGTCAAGATATGTGCAATTGCAAATTGTGAGACTTAAAAAATATTAACTTTCCCAACACTTCTTATTCATACCATTTCATGTGTTGTAAGATTTTGAGTCTCCATTTGTCAAGTGTATTTGTGCCTAGATGTTTATCAGTCAATATCTTGTTTAGAAATTAGTTCAAATGATTTGTACTCAAGGAGCAAATTCCTTTGCCTGATACAAGCAGTATAATACAAATATTGTAAAGAAGGAAACAATCATTTTTCTCTTCTTATTTGAGAAATAGAAAATTTGGAAAAATTTGCCATGAAAGTATATATTATTTTTGTTGTGATAATTTTTAAATTTTTTTTTTTTTACTTTACACAGGAGCAAAGGTGATTTTTTTTTTTTTAATTATAAGACTTGTTTTAGACCTCTTGTACTTGGCAAAGAGAATAGGTTAGGTGGCTGAAAAAATGACTCATTGCCCTGTGGATAGATGGAAGAATTATGAGTAGAAGCTGATATACAGTGCATTTTTTAAAAGGTGTTTTCAGTCATTAATTGGTGCTGCACTGTACCTGACTGAAGACAGAGAATGTAATTACTAAATTGATTGCGATTTGAGTTTTAATAGGTAGTCATCTTGTATGCCTCTAAGGTAGCTGAGAATGTATGTGAGTACAGTGGAACTTCTTGATTAAGGACATCAGGAACCATGATATCTTGTGAATAACAATATTTCATATGCTCATTTTCTTTGCTGTGTATGCTTCATCTTAAATAACTTGAAAAATGACATCTGAAAAGAAAAAATCAGGAATAGCGAAAGAATTTCTACACCTGAACACAACCAATTATGGTTTTAGACTTCAGGCCCCCTCCCCATGTAACTTGCCTGAACACACTATCGGGTCAGCATACCTGTGTGCTATTAATATGCTCATACACATATAGGTCTCTAGCACACTTTCTTTGTTAGCCTACCCCACATTGGCTTGAGCAGGCCTACATATAATTTCGTGAGCGGTTTGCTGATCATGTGACCAGTATACAATAATATGTGTCTACACTTTTGTCAGCATGTTCAAGATAAGTCTGTTCACATTTTTGTTGAGCTTTGAAATGCACTTATCTACATGTACTTTTGATATCATAATATTGCAGTTTGATAGTCCACTATCAAGAAAAGGAAATGAATCAGCATTGATAAAAAAGTTGCTATCATCAAGGCAGTGAGCACAAAATCAAAACATAATGCGTGTGTGTTCCCTCCGACCATGTGCGTTTACCAACAAGGGAAATAACTGTACAATTTTTTTTGTCTCATCACATAGCTATTTCCTTCAGCCAACTGGCTTTGAACTTTATTATTAAATTAATTCATTCTCAGTACTGGAATGACGAGATATCGGGGATAACAAAACATTTTATTACAGCATTGATTGTTGTTATTCGTGAATTTCACTGAATCTCCATTGAGTTTGTCAGGATAGTAAAAGATGTAAAGTGCAGAGCTGGCATGTATGAAAATATACGCCATATAAATGTCATCTATTGTCTGCTATTATCTTTTATCAGGATGACAATGATGTGGGAATTAAGTTCCCACTTCCTCAACAACTCGGAGAACACAGGAGGACTAGAGTTGTTCTGTGGAGATTTGTTGATAGCACTCGTACAGTGCAGTACAAGGGCAGGAATGTAAGGAATATATTTCATTTTGGCCTACGAGCTTTCTTAATAAAAATGATATTATGTGGATATCTTTGAAACAACACTGTCTTCATCACCAAGAACTCTTAAAAATAGTTTGAAGCAAATGGAAGTTCCTTGTCCTGCTTTTATCATTACATATCTTTGTTATGGCAATTGCGTACAGCTAGAGGCAGATATTTCCTAATAACAGAGGGCAGAAAGATGTTTTGGTACTAGCCGTCAGCCAATGAGAGTTAGTTTATTGAAAAATATTAGGGCCAGTTAACACTTTGCTTGGATAAGCACAAATTTTGACTTTGAGCATTTGAAATTTGTTTATCCCGTGTATCGATTGCTCAAGTCTTCTTGTGTTATTATAATGTACTGCGTTGTTTGTCATGTCAAGGAGCCAGGATGACATGCCAGCCAAGTCTGCGGACACTGTCGTCATTTTTTTACAACTTTTGTGCGTAAGTACCATACACACCTTTAACATCTTTATTATATTTGGAAATGGAAGTTCTTTACTTGATATTTTTTTTATTCTTTTTATAAGATTTTTATCTTTGATTTGCTATTTTTTTATTTTGTTTTGTTTTGTTTTGGGTTTTTTTTGTTCTGTTGTTTTAAGCATAAGACAGAGGTTTATATTATTTTGAAAACATGGCTTTGCTTTTGTGAGTTGTATTTTATCCTAGATTTTAAAGCTATGAGAGCAATATTCATCCATTCAGATTCCATAAATTTGAATGATGAATAATATGTTACACTTTCCAGTTTTCTGGGCTTTTTTTACAATACTAACATTGTTGGAAGAAGTGCCTTTGGTTTTTTTCACTCTCTTTATTTCAAAGGCGAAAATTTAATTGGTGCATGACCATGTTAAACTTCAGTATTTTCACTGGTATGAAAATGTATTCTATTTTCATTAAAAAAAAAAAACTGGACATTCAGAATTTATGAGATGATGTCATTAAAACATCTCACAATAATTGTTTTTGAAGAATTCCATGTTGAAGTCCCATGAAATTTAGCGGTGTTGAATTTATTCTTGTCTATATTTGTTTAACCACTTCACTGCTAATAACAGTACGAGATATGTCCAAAAGTGATCTGTCATGTGCTACATGACGTACCACATACGTCCTGGCTGAGCTCACCATCAATCCACTCCTTTTCTCCTTTGATCTAATGTGCTGAACAATGAGTGGTCGTTTTGTGTCAATATGCAGAATCTTTTGATGACAGATTACTGAATGATGAGAGCCAGTATACTCCGTTTGTTTATGTAACAATTACTAACATTGAATAATAGTCTGTGCTTCTGACTGCCTGTGGGAAAATACATTGGCTTGTTCACAGTGGGCAGGACTGAGTGCATGTGCTGGTTAGTAGTAGTCGGGATTGACCATATCCTTGATGCTTAGCACAGGATTGCAAAATTGGCATAGCAGTGAAGCGATTAAAAGCATCTGTGTCAAGATTTCATAACTTGTAGAACTTTCTTTGCATTATTTCCTTCCAGCATCTCGTCCGGCAGCTGGCACCCTGCAGCTCTGAAGACACCACCTGGTTAACCTCAATCATCGAACACAATGCTGTGATGCCAGAGCAAAAGGACACATTACTGAGGTGTTTATTCTTGTTAACTTTGTCTTTGGTCTCTAACACGTTCAGTAGCTGCTTGAATGCTCTGAAATAAGGACAAAACATTTTCAGATCCACTTAAGGAAGACTGGCATGGGACTATTCCGTGCGGCAGATGGATGAAGTTTCTCCTAGATCAGATGCACCAGATGTACACTATAATAAAAAAGTTCTCAACTTAATGTTTCCAGACCTAAGCTGTAAGATCACAACTTTACTAAATGTATTAAAGAAACACTTACTTCCAAGAATTTCTCCTAATACTTATATAAGTTAATCCAACCAAAGAATGATACATTGCTTCCACAGGTTTATTTTGGACCTACCATCACATCTAATGTTCTGCAATTCATCCCAGGAGACAGTCACCACAAGACATGTGGAGATGGCTTTGACTGTGTTGGGCCACTTTGCTGTAAGGAAATTTTTCTACAAGTTCATAATTTTTTATCTGTTTGCCTTTTTTTAATAACATTATATTATAGTCAGGTTCTGCTTGGCTAAGTTAGTTTCCAAAAAATACCTTGCCCAAATGTGAAGCATTCAGTGAAAACCAGGCACAGGTCGCTGGCATTCATTTCGAGCAATGATGAAAAAACTAAGATCAGGTCTAAATTTAGGCCTATTGAGATTTTGGCACCAGGGTGTTTCTTAAACATTTGTTTTTCATCCCACGAAAGGTTTTCCTTGCAAATGTATTTTTGAAAGAGTTTTTTGAAGCCACTGTATCGAAAATTTATCATGAAAATCCAGGTTATATAACGGATTACTTCGGCTGTTTTGCTAGGTCACCAATTCCTGTACTGCACACTAGCCCCCATGTATTGCATACCGAAATGAGGGGTATAAACAAAGCTACCCGCTGATGAGTAGTTCATATGAATACCATTTATTTACATTCGAAGCTTTTGAACTAGGAGTAGTGGGGATATACTTGGCATCCATGATATCAGTGCCTTCTTGTTATCACCAATTTTCCTCACCATTACTGCTATCCTATTCAACTGTGGTCAGTAAAACCCATGTGCATTGAAAAAAAGCATGTTGTTTAGTTTCTGTTTAACTATTTGGAGATTATTTACGTTCGAAATAATTTAAAATAAATAATCTCAAGACATTGTGAAGGTGCTAACGCGTTTGTTTACAAGAAGGCGTATGAAGGCCGTTCTGCTCCAACACAGCCTGAGCATCAACAGATTGCCTGTCTATTAAATGAAGCCAGGAGATGTAATATTATTGACATAGTAGGAGAGAACGAGCTAAAGGAACTGGTGAATGAGTTTGTCACTGGCGGTAGCTCCAATACTGATGCGAGTCCAAGGAAGGAGACAATCCAACGAGCATCTAGAGCTAGATCTATGTTCAAGCCACAGGCACTTGAATTTAGATCTAGATTTAGACCTTCTGGTAGGAAATAAATTTGCATAAAACCGATAGAGAGGTAAATGGATCTTATCTCTTTGTGTTTTTATATTCTAGATCTAGTTGATACCACTTGCTGTGCATAATCTATCTAGATTTAGATCTAGATCCAATTTTTAAAGTGCTCAGGCGAATCTAAGTCGCTTTCATAGGCCTACAGCGAACTATATAATACTGTGACATCTTTAAAAAACATTTTTAACAAGGAATTTGTCATGTAACATTTTTGTTGTTCATTTTTGATAACTACACAGTTGTTTTGACTTGGTATATATTGAATATGAGATGTTTCTGTGAAGATGTGTACCAAAATGTGCAAAAAATAAACGTGAAAACTTTAACTGCATTTATCTCATTTTCATAGCATTGTGGTTCCCTGTCATTGAAATGCAATATCTCAGCATCTGATGAAGCTATTTACAAAATTCAAACTGCATATTTTGTTCAGAAATATATTGGGTTTTAGAATCTACTAATAAGTGAAAATCAAACATTTTCACCATGTGCCCTGTTTTCGCTGAACACCTCACAAATATGAGCTTGAATCAATGTGGTTGAATTTGGTCATAAGTCACAATAAGATGCAGGTATAGAACTTTGAGGTCATGAAATTGTTTTAACTTTACTGATTTAGTTTGGACTTCTGAGGACAAATAAGGTGTGATAAGACATAATATGTCTTGCACCCAGGGCAAATGAATTGGAAGTCGCTCTGGGCGATCTCAAGCTACAGCGGATATTAACTATTTTTGACTCAGATACCAGTTTTTTTTTCATTTTATGTTAGAAAAGGTTCAATTTTCGTTTTGGAAAAAAAAAACAATTCTTTGGTATCTGAGTTGGAAAATAGTTAAAAACGGCCGTAGCTTGAAATCACCCAGAGGGACTTCTGACTCATTTGCCCTGGACGCAAGGCATATATTAAGTACATGTAGTAAGTTTTTATTTTTTTGTTCTGTCGAATTCTCACAAGATATATTATTTTTTATCACCAAACTCGCAGAGATCAAGTTACACTAGAGAGGTTTGTCTTTCCTTAGATGCTACAATATACTGCATACAGGTAATCAGTCATATTATTATCATAATGTAGAATTGCAAACAGATAGTCATAATTCACTGAGTGTAGTTTATTGGTGTTGTTTTTTTAATATAGCACAGGAAAGTCATCCTAAGGTGCTAGAGAAGCTTTGAAAAGCCTGAAATAAAATATATTTATTTTTTTTAAAAATGACGATTAAAAAAGTGAAGGTTTGAGATATAATTTTTTTTTAAAATGATTTTTTTTTTTAGCAAAGATTAATTATTCCACAGTCGCGCATTTATTGTTTTGAGTATTGTACCAAACAACTAGACAGTTTGGTTATTGGAGTCTTAATTCTTCCTGAACACGTGTTCCTGAATGTAAATTGTGGTACTGTTTGAGCTGTCTTTAGGGCTTACATCAAAGTGAAGAATCTGTCATTATTCTATAGAATTCTATACTATATTTTCAGTGAAACATAAAATAAACCTGTAGTCATTAATGAATGAGGTGAAATTGACCATATATTTGTGGCATATACTTAATGCATATTATATCTTTGATATATTTGTACACTATTTCTCAGGCATATATCCATGCAAAGAGCAATTCCAAAGCAGTGACAGACCTTGTGCCTTTTGAAATCCATCCTCTCATCACTGCCTCTGTGCTGGTGAGTATCTGAACATGGATTCCTGCAGAGTGCACTCACTTTTCTTTTGTAGCCCTTTCTAGACTGTAACAGAATCAGGTGTTAGTTGTCAGATTGATAAGTCTGGAAGCAAGGTGTGAGATAATTGAAAGAAGTAATGCTTATCTGTCTTCTTATGGCTCACAAGTTGTTGACTATAAGAAGCTTCTAAGAAAAGTGATCAGATCAGCTTTTATCATTTTCATCCTTCCCTTAAACATAAAAGTTTGCTTTCTTGTGCACTGAAATGATATTGCTTACAATTGAATCAAATGCCCAAACATTTTGATTAGGTACCACAAGAGAAAATTTCAAATGCTTTGGAATTGAATGGTTTGTTTATGAAATGAAAGAACAGGCCACAC
>JBCEWB010117255.1:0-11617 GCA_039654565.1 Peronia peronii
GTGTGTGTGTGTGTGTCTGTGTGTGTGTGTGTGTGTGTGTGTGTGTGTGTGTGTGTGTGTGTGTGTGTGTGTGTGTGCCACTTTTCTGTGCATAATAATTATATTATGCAAGACGGTGGCCTTTTTTCTTTCTGTTTATTTCACTTGACCAACAAAATGATTATATATATATATGGAGTAATACTTTTAGGCTACCTAGTCGAGAAAACAATATAAGCTCCAAGCATGAAATATATTACAACATGCCAGATATGAATAATACAGATCACACTGATGACTGAAGTCGGCTGTTTGCCCAGCAGACAGTTTTAAATCGGCCATACCTGCATATCCCGTGTGGTTTTTGTTTGTTTGTGTTGGGATTTAACAACGCATCAGCACTAACACGACTATATTGCACACAGCAGGTGTGGCAGCCCAGTGCAAGGAAAATCAAATAAGGTTGATCATTTTTACTGACAAAATCTTCATGATTTGGTAGATGTGAGTACAATTTGATATTTTTTTTTCGCAGTAACTTTCGTGAACTGAGAAAATAAAACTGTCAAAAGAACCAAGTTTCAAGGAATTTAAAAAACTTTACCTTCAAATTGAACAATAGTCAGTTGCTTCAACTTTCCTTCCTTGCATGAAAATAAAAATAATAGTCAAAGGAAGAAAAATAAATTGTAAACAATTATTACCCCTGGTTGTTTAATTTTTTTTTATTATGATTATTTATTATATATCAGCAGTGTTTTCTTTTTTAAGCCGCAATGCGATCAAAAACATAATTATATGTTTGCGCCTGTTTTGTACGGAACTATAGTTGTAAAGCTCGGGAAGTCATAGATATTCGTGACAACTTAATACCTGCGAAGCGGCTCATAAAATGCTGATATAAAAATGATAATTTTTGCATTAATATACTTATTTTTCAGTTTTTTTAGTTTATTCTGATAGATTTAATTAATACAATTTAGATATGAGCTTTAGCTTTGGTGATCTTGGCAAACTTCATACTAAATCTACTCGTGTAGAAATCGTTATTTCAGAATGTAACGTAAGGCATTATGTGTGTCTATGTGTGTGTTTGTCTGTTTACGTAAGTGTGTGCGTATATCTTTGGGCTTTAATGTCTTTCATCTATCAGCTATCAACAAATTTCCTCTTGATTTGTATCAACTTTCTAAAAGAAAAAAAGTAGAATTGACTTGATAGTTTGTGTTATGACTGAGGCGTTGTTGCATAACCTTGTACATTTACTGTACTTTTAACATATTGGTCCTGATCTTCCACAGATGGCACCGTCTTCATGGGTCAAACCGGGTCGCTCCAAACTTTGCAGACCATTAATCTTCACCCTGGTGTTTTGCTTTCCCGCACTCTGCATCCTCCTCTTTGGCAGTAAAATCCCAGATCAACACAGAGTTGCACATAAACTCCTATATTCCGAAGTCTCGCAGTCTGTCATCGACGAGATCCATGACTCGGTTCAGGACCCTGACTCTGACAAAGTTCATTCTGACGCATCGGCAATTGATGATGATGCACAGGATTCAAAATATGACGAACATGATGCTGACTCTTTACCGTCTGACTCTTTACCGTCTGACATTGATTCTGAAGAGTCACCGAAGGAGGTTCATTTCAATAACAAAAATAGTTCAGTCACCGAGAAGAAACAGGAACAGTCCCAGTCAGAGTTCACAGATAAGCCCAGAGTAAATGTCGTGGAAAAAACTGCTATTACCTCGCTAAAATTCAAGCGCACTTTATCTCCTTATTCACCAGTCACTCAACATCTACATTTTGCCGATCCGCCTCTGAATAAAAACCAGGTAGACGAGCTCATGCATCAAGGCTATGGACTGAAACCTGTTAAACTAAAAGGCGGCATCAAGTCATGGAAGGAAAATGAAATTCTGTATGTACCACCAAACATGACAACGCCTTTCAGAGCTCACCTGGCAGAGATCGTTCATCCTCACTATTATCCTGTAATTCCTTATCAGCCCGATATTTTCTTCATGGGAAATCCTCCCAGGCGAGGGCAACCGCTTGAGAAGAAGATCATTCTTGGAAAGACAGCTGGATTGGATAGCATACGCAAACTGTCTCCACTGAGAACATGCCCAGACTTTCCCTGCGTTCTCACGACTAATTTTACTTACCTTCAGGAAGCCTCAGCCGTCATCTTCAATGGTCAGTAAACGTAAGGGTGAAATTTAGCAGTCATTGGCCTATGGTAGGACACTTTCTCATTTATCATCTCCATCCTACGTGGTTGTGATGAAGTAGTCATTGATAAAATGACTATTTTTTTTTATCCCCACAGACATGTTTGAACTGGTTTTCTTTCATAACATTTCTCCCTTTTGATGGGTGGATGTCGTTCAAATACGCAAACGCTTTCTAAACAATATTATATAAAATGTCTTAATCGAAAGATTTGAGATATCTTTTCTATTCCTTTGTCCTTTCAAATACTGATTCTAAAAAAAAAAAAAGCAAAATCGGCAACATGGAATTTATGAAATAGCGTGAAGGTTCCTTCCAGACTGAATTCTGAAAATGATTTCGTAAAGAAAAAAAAATATACTGCTTTTACGAGGTATACTTTTATATGCTCGGACTAACCATGTTCTACCAGTCCGAAAGGGCTGAAACTTTTACAACTTCTTGAAGTACTTTCCATTAGTACTGATGCATGAATGCATCCTCCTCAAGTAAGAGGCAAAGGAATGGCCCTACTCCTCAGCAGGTATTCCCTCGATTATTTTGCTGAACGTAAAAAGTGTATCTTCGTTGTCACTGAATCGCTTTTCTCTCATTGGATCGTTGGCTGATGGGACTAAAAAAAAAGTCACAAGGAGCTCTGTACGGTGAGCAAGGCGGGTGTGGGAGAGATTTTACGTTTTCTCTTTCCAAATGCTCTTAAGTCACGTGTGTTTTGTGAGCACCTACGTTATCGTCTTGCAGCTTAAGCCTTCTAGTACCTATCCTCAGATGCGTTTGTGCCCCTTCGTGGAAGACCTTTGCTAAACAGTACTGTATATAACACACGGCAGTACCAGGAACTGTTATAATATGGTTACATTTTCCGAAAACAAAACGCCATCATCATTTTACTAGTGCTCTGATATCGTTTAAACTTCATAAGTGGGACATCTCCAACACCCACCCAACACATGCTTTGCCGCTTGCTTTCAGGATTGTAATAATTATTGTGCACCCATGTCTCGCCTTCAGTTATCACTTTATACACCAACTTTGATCGGCCTTCGTCGTAGTTTCTAAGAATGTTTCGACAGACTCAAACCTGGCCCTTTTCTGATCCTCAGTCAATAAATGAGGTACTTACCAGGCACAGACCCTCCTTAGCTTTAAGTGTCCATTAATATTTTATAGACAGTAGTGGATGAAAAGCCACGTTCTTCCTGCATTTCCTCAAATGTCATTGTGTGTCTCTATCCAGTAACTTTTGCACAACTTCTATGTTTTAATTTGTAGTTGTATAGACCAGTCTTCCAGGGGAGGGATCTACTTTGATGGTCTTTCTGCGACATGAAAATTCCTGATACCATTTATTTGTAAAAAAAATGATTTGGTAGAGGCAGACTCGTCAAATGTTGATGTCAGCTGATCCAGACGTTCCATAGCAGTTAAACAATTTTTGTAATCTGCAAAGTCATTGCTCGAAAAATCACGAGCGTCTAGGTCCATTTTGATGTACGAATACTGTTTGCCTCACCTCACACTTCCGGTAAAAAAAATAAATGTTCTTTCTGTTGAAAAATTATGAATTTTTCCACCTATTTAATAAAAAACAACAACATACTTCTACCAATTTTAAAAGCAATATGAGTAGTAGAAATAGATTGGCCCTGGCATGTAAAAGGTACACCTCGTAAGCATAACAACTAGTACAATGGAAACATCTCACAGACTCAAGTCTTCATGAAAGTAATCGTTAAGTGGTCTCTTACTTCCGCAAATGGGGTCAGATCATAATAAAGTGAATAGGAAAATTGTGTTCGTTTCTTCCGTTTGTTTGTTTGTTTTTTTTGTAATTGTAAAATGAAACCCTATAAACCATAGTCAAACTTGGAGTTTTCCTGTCTGTTGATATTGATTGTAATTAGGACGTAACGAGTAAACCATTTTCATGACTAATAGTTTCCTTTTATGTCTAATAATAATAAGTTCCATTGTTTACGAATTTCTTTGACATCGCCAAATTTTTAAACTCCACAAAGATCACAGAATACATAAACACTGGAATTGTGTTATTATGACAATTCATCACATTATCATTTGGTCACGTTCTCTTCACGACAGCCCAAGTCAGGCTGTAAATATTTTGAAGAAATGACCAAAAAAACATTTAACGAAAAGTCAGATTTATGGTTTCAGGCAGAATAAGGTTAAAGCTTAAAAGATGCATTGAATTTTAACAAAACAATAACTTTTGAAATATGCGTTGGTTATTTTTGTAATGATGATTATCGCTTGAATCATAGATGAAAACCTAAATTTAAACAAAAAAGACATAGATGTTCATGGAATGACCTTGATGTTTTGTCTTTTTTACCAGCTGAGAAAATAAAAGGACCACCCCCGACAAGACGGCCAGACCAGATGTTCATCTTCTACATATACGAACCGGAACAACCTAGTTGGTCGTCCAAGCCCGCCTTCCACAACAAGAAATACAAGTGGGGAGATGCTTTCAACTGGACGATGTCTTATCATATGGACGCGGATTTTGTAATGCCTTATGGACAAGTCCGGCTACGTCCAGTTCCGGAAGTGAAAGACTACAGAGTCATCCTGCAAAAGAAAACCAAAAAGGTGGCTTGGATGGTCAGCCATTGCTCAACCTTCAGTAAGCGAGAAGAATATGTCAAAGAGATGCAGAAATATATCCCGGTGGATATTTACGGAGGCTGTGGAGCTTTCAAGTGTGATCGGTATTCTGACTTACCTTGTCTGACAAATATCAGTGACAATTATAAATTCTATTTGGCCTTTGAAAATGCCCAATGTGCCGATTATATCACCGAGAAATTGATGAAATATTTGAGAATGAATGTACTCCTCGTGGTTAGGGGAGATCGGAATGGTTACAGATACATACCCAAAGATACTGTTATTGACGCAGGCGATTATGAATCACCAAAGGCTTTGGCTGAGAGACTGCTGCATCTGGACAAACATGATGACGAGTACATCAATTTGCTCAGGAAGAAGAGCCAATATTTCGTTTCCTATGACAATTATCCCCATATGGTGGGATCAACCGTGTGGATTAAAAGTAACTGGGAAACGGTCCCATTATGTGACATGTGCCATCGCTTGTGGAACCTGGATAAATACAGTGGGCATTATCCAGATATTGAGAAATGGTTTAACGACAGACTTTGTCAGCCGCCTACAGATATAATTGCTCAATAAATGTCTTCGTCTCCGGTCAACTTCAATGTCCTCTCCGTCTAAAAGTCCAGTGACGTCACGTCTATCTGCAAAGTCTATACTCTAGGACTGAAGGGTCAATGCGTCGGGGGGGAGAGGAGAGACGTGGGGGAGGGGGTCCTTACGTCATACGGTATGAGCATATCTATTTCTTTTGGACATAGAGTTGCTAAAATCACCCCCAATTTTGGCTCAGACTTTGCAATCTCACACAAGTGACGCGAATAACTGCCCTGACGCACTGAACCTGCCGTCTATCTATACTTTAAATCTACAACAAAACCCGTAAAAGACTTATGGACTGGAAAATGTTGAATGTATCCATCTGAAATTTGGTATACAAAATTGTTTGTATAAAATTCTGTTTTCACTTACATAAACCAGAAAAAAGTTTATTATGTCTGACATTATTCTAAAAGACGATAATGAAAAGTGCATTCGTGAGAGTGTTTGATCTGAATTGTACGTTCGACAGAATGACACATTATGTTATTGTTTTTCCACCACCGCTTGCAGAGTATCCAAAAGGCAAACATGTTTCATCCAAAATACCAACATCGAGGTGCACACGCTTGCCATACTTTAAGTCGCTGATCAGTATCGGTTTGATTCTAAAAATCCCCTACGCAGGCTTATTGCTATATGATGTAACTCTCAAGGAAGAAAACAACGGCTCACCCATCCTGTTTATCCATTCACATTTGCGAACTTGTTGGATTCTTTTGATTCGAAAGATTTTTAAAATACATGAAACTTGATCAAGTACATTTGTGTTTTGTGAATGAAACAAACGGAACATCGGACGAAATGAATAAAAACGTTTATTGACCAAGATTCAGATTGTGTATCGGCATCATCATTTTGTTCCCGTTAACCAGGATACAAGGACGGATCACATATAGATTTAACCTCAGTATAATGAGTCGCCACTTTATTTACATATAATATGGATACTGCATAGCTGTGTACATTATTTTGCTGGAAATATTTTATTTGTTTTGTTTTGTTTTGTTTTTTACTTCTGCTGAATACATTTTCCTTTTTTTTTTTGAATGCATTTCATAAAATGAACTGTTTCGACATTCGGGGCCTTCTGGAACTTTCTGCTAAAGCGAGTGTCTACGCCTTTGCATGTAAAAATATGTTCGATTTTATCGTTTATTGTAAAGATTATACTATTTTCCTGAACACTGCATCAGAGTCGTGGTTTTCATTAAGTGCACATAACGGATTTTGCAACCGTGATGATTTATGACTTCGAGAAAAATAAATTCTGAACGTTTTTGTTTTGTTTTGTTTTGTTTCAGATATAGTCGTATACAAAATGTCATGGACATTGATGCACTAGAAGTTGTTGAAATATCCGCCTAAAGTGTACCACCTCAAAGTTTACTATCTATGATAAACATTAATGAATACACAATGTATCTGTTTATGTTGTAGTGTTCATCTTGGTTTTGTAGAAGGACTGGATATCAGTAAATAATTATACGGAATCAAGACCGAGGCGGACAGAAAACCGATGGACTGTGTTTGCCAAGTAACTCACTGAGATAATTAATTTTATAAAATATTTAAAAATCTATTAATACATTCTGCAAGAAAGACCTGAAGCCTTTTATTATATTCTGTTTGCATTTATTTTGAACTGGTTGAATGTTGAATCTCAGGAAGGGCACGCTGGTCGAGTGGTTAGGCGTCCTCCTTTTCATGCCAGCGACACCGGTTTGATTACTACCAAGGCAATGGCAACGAATAGAACGTATTTTTGTCAGTGGCTCAGACAGTCTTCTGGCTTCTCTGATGGGGAAAGCCGACAATGATGAGGAAGAAAATTGCACGTTATATATCCTTGACATCTCACACTCATTTCAAGAATTTGCAGAGATACCGTTGTCCGGGCAAAAATTTCCAAACTATTCAAAACTTCAGTCCATATCCTTTTCTTTTATTAAATATAGTATGCACTTTTATATTTGAGATAATTCTGCTCCTTAAGTCTTGAGACTGAAAAACTACGTACAAACTGACGGATCTGAGGACAGGAATGACCATCCTGTATGCTATGATTCTCCTCTATCACACCAGTTTGCTTAATAATTAAGCATGAGTGTTTGACTTCTTTCTGTTGATAGTGTTGGGATATTTTTCCCTGGGGAAAAGGTCTTAGCTCTTCTGTGATGGCAGTGGCTATTTCTTTTGATATTCATATAATGTTTGTTATGATCCCAGTAAAGTACACTATTATTGTAACGGACTCCTTCTGAATCTGGCAGTAATCTCGTGGTAGGTGGGAAGGAGGCTGGGGGGAGGGGGGGGAGACGGGGTGTGAGGAAGGGGAGGGGGATAACCAACTCTCTCTTGGGTAACCCTAAACGGTTACGGTTTTGTTAAGCTTTTAAACCTCCTGTCATGGTGGGTATCTCAGCTGTACAAAAACGCACAAAAACATGTTTGCGAGCTCAATATGCTCTTAGTCTTAAGAATCGATCACACTTTGTATTGGTAGTCCCTTCATAGCAGTGTATAACGTGATACACATGATGTATCATTTCAAACTATAAACTGTCATTCTTTTAAGCATAAACATGTAAGACGAGGCTATTGCTTCCAGCTGGTCATGACATTGTAACTATATGTAAAGGGATACTTGAATAAACCTTATAATAATATCATTTTAATCCTTACCCTCATCCTTACCCTTGCCCTTTCTCTTACCCGAACCCCATCCCTAAGCCTGACTCTAACCCTAACTCTAACACATATCCTAACCCTAAATATAGCCCTAACTCTAAATCTGATCCTAATTCTGGTGTGATTTGGAACTTCTCCTTTCTGGATTGTAGAATCTCAATCTAGAATTAATGAGATCTCTAATCCAATGTATCAAATCAAAGTGCAATCTGACTGGTCGAAAAGAAATCCGATTGCAGTAGACCACTGAGCTTATTTTGACAACCTGGTCGCAATAGTCAGTATGTATAAATTTAAAAAAAAGAAAATCTTGACAGTTCTATCGATATTTTTAGGGTTAAACAACATCCTGAGTTGTCACTGGATGTTGACACCTGTTTTTGTTTGTTTGTTTGTTTGTTTGTTTACAATGTTGAACGTGCTGTATTGTCGCCTTTTTTGTGCGACACATTATCGTAACAGCAGTGTCAAAACCAGGCAAGAAGATAGACTGAGTAATTTATGATGAATCGCTATTGAAAAAAGAAACGTCACTTTGTATCTTTCTTCACAATCGAATGGGCCATTTCGAGGTCAGTCAAATGAGTGAGGAATCATCCTCAGACAGAGATTTGTTTATATGGGTGGAGATATTATCTGAAGGCTTAACATTCCTCATGGCTGCCTGCCATGCGCAGAGCGTATGCACCAGCGTGTGAGTGTAAATCCCTCAGTCATATTACCGATTTCCAGATACCACATTTCAGCTGTCACGTGACGACTTGAAGATTCGGAACGAGTCCATTAAATTTCTATTCGCATTAATGTTAGAACTTTGTTGTGTACAAGATCACTTCTTTGTTTGTTTGTTTGTTTTTTTGTTGTTGTTGTTGTTGTTTTGTTGTTTTTTTTTCTATCTCCCATCACGGCTATTTAATGATATTCATGATGAAATGATCTTGTTATACCTAGAATCTGATCTAGGGAAGCTTTCAAGTTGAAATGTGATTTTGATAACTATTTGTAACTTTGTCAGGCAATAATTGAAAGATTTTTTTAAAAAAAATAACTATCAACTGAAATCGATGATTATCACGGCCCTTTTGCCAGTACGTATCAACATTTTGCACTTTTTTAACTTGTGGAAATTTGTAGATGTTCAGGAATATATTATGAATACATCAAATTGCGGAGAAGAAAGGGGGACGGGGAGGGGGAGAGAGGGAAGAGGGAAAAGGGAAGGCGGAAGCAGGGAGTATTAGAAAGTATTGGGTCGGCTGATTTTCACTTTATTAATGATCTAGTATTGATTACTTTTTATGATTTAGTTGGCCAATCGATACTATTCGTCTAACAAAATATTACAAGACAGGGTAACAATTATTTCTTAATTTGAACAGAAACAAACACTGAATAAGTGATCTAAAACTTTCTCACGGAGTAATTTTGAGTCAGGGCTAAGCTATTGTCGGAGAACCCACCAGCTTCTGCCAAAAAATGACAGCTCAGAACAGAATCCTTGCTGCCCATGCTCCTCATACGATGACTCATCGGACAACGGGCAGCCCCGAGGAGCTGCCCGCAGAGTCATCGAAGCAACTGTTGATTTACTAGTAGACACAAACTACTATTCGAATAGTTGCCTCGAGTACGCCAACACTACTAATGTTAAAGGCTCTGAGAGTCGGTCGAGACACGGTCGAGGAAGTACGAGCTGTTTGCGAAACAAAAAATAGGGAAGATATCCAATTTCCCAAGCACAAAAGGCTGACATTCCGAAACAGCAAAGCCAACTGAGACGTGTTGAAAGGCACTGTGTTGGGAGCTTTCACGAATACGTAGAAGCAACCATTTAAATCAGAGCTAATTATATCACTGTTGTTGTTGTTTTTTTAATTACATGTATATGTTCCTTGAGTTTGCCTAGCTCTGATGCTATTCGTGATATTTTTGTCTGCATGTGAGTGTGAATGTGTCTTACATTACATATTGTACATTGTATCTCATCAACTGTGCATGAAATTTCCTTTTGAGAACAAATAAAGTATATCTGGTCTTTATTCTTAGCTCTCACCGATGTTTCGAAGTCTAGAAAGAAATCTTTCAAAATTTCAATCTTCTTTTTGCTTTAATTTGTCATGTCAAGGACTTTGAAAACAAACTTATTAAAACTGACCGTATAAACCAATGTATGGGTGAGTTTAGAATAACGGGCATTGAGAACTGTAGAAACTTTGATAGCCTTTATTGTTCGGGTTGTGGTCACCAACGCCCCCCGTCCTAAATCATCACCTACATCTCTCCGCTTTCTTCTGTTTAACTTTGATAGAAGCGTCAACTGCCTATGCCTCTCTCATCTTTTATTCATATTATACTGAATATTGTTTGGTCATAATATTAATAATATTAATGACAATGATGATAGGGAGTATTTTTATAGCACCCATGTCGTACTGTACAGGATATAAGCGCTTTACAATCTATTAATACCCCTCAGACACAACGGAAACGTTCACATATTATTATGATCTCATTATACATGACGGCTGCCTGTTAGACGCTCCTTATTAATTCTTATTAAAATCCTTATTAGTCTCTGTGTCTATAATCGAGTACCAATTTTAATCAGGATCTAGTCAGGAAATGTGTGTAAATTGTCTTTCCCAAAGACAAAATGCCGTGAACCGTCATGATTCGAACCTGAAACTTTTGATCTCGATTGGAAGGTCCAACCTCAAGGCCGACACTACATTACATCACAGGAAATATTGGGCAGTTTCTACTTCTCTCGCATTTCTAGTCATCTTGGAATTGATCTTGAAAGAACTATGGCTTTTTACCACCACCTCCCCACCCCCCTGCCCCTCTCTTCCCTCTCCTGTTTCAACCTCATTTTCTTTTCAGTATTGAAAAAAGCGTCACTTCTTACGTATCTTGTTTCCAGGTCCCTGCCCCCTTTTCAATTCATTCAAACAAAGAGATAAAAAGTGAAAGCTGGTACTCACCACAACGAAATAAACAAAATATGATAATAAAACGATAGGCAGAGACTTGAGATTTAACTGCGCCATTTGGTTTCAATTTCACTTTGAATAAAAGAGTCCAGCTAATGTCAACGCTAAGAGCATTAACGTATTTTGGACTTTGTCAAAACACCTTTTTCATTTTCGATTTCCCCATCTTTTCAAAAGTAATTTTAAAAGAAACCAGCAGGCGAGGGTACGGCGCGAGAAACCAATAATATGATATTTGCGTGACCAGCTTATGAGGACTAGATCTACATCAGTGAGCATATGCTACACACATCTATAGCTATGTGCATTGTATGTACGTTTGTGAAGTACACGTGTGATCATTACGAATGCTGCCATATCAAGAAACAGGTGATTGGGGAGACAGGAAGGGAGGGGGGGGGGGCGCCATTTCTCTTCAGTTAAGGACGGGGGGGGGGGGGGGGGGGTTGGGAGCGTCCCTTCCGAAAACCCTTCAG
>JBCEWB010117266.1:0-11617 GCA_039654565.1 Peronia peronii
CCCCCGATGCAGGACCCGCGAGTCGATCCCGGCCCGTTTTCTCCGTGAGCAGACGCCAAACCACAGAGCCACTGCGTGCCCCCAAACCAATACTGGTATATCCAATAACCTATTCCTAAAGTTGAACACAGAAACATCAATAGTTTGTCTTGAAGTGATGTTCTACCGAGATGTTTATCTTTTCAGGAAAATCGGGAACGCTTCAGATATAAAATGGCAATTATTAAAACCTTCACACATCTTGTCTGTAAAGGCATAAGCTTAGGTACTGTAAGAATTAAGAAATGAAATGTGAAAATTTGTGTCAGACAGAGTTGAAGTCTCTGGGAAGTGTTGCAGGCAGTGATGATGGAGACCAGTATAGTAAAGAGACCAAGCCAGTTCTTACCTGAGGACACGACATTACTGAACATTTCCTCAGCTGACATCTGGTACGTCCGTCCATACAGGTGCATATCTGACAGTGCTCAGCAAGCCACGAATCTCCATGCTGTAGTGGTCAAACAACATGACTTTAGTTTGGCAGATAAACGTATTATTTGTAATGGATTTTTGTAAAACTATAAATCTGTTTATACACGAGCACCAGTGTGTATAAATATGTCTGGGTCTTAATTTGTACACAATTTGTCTCTTCATATCTCAAAATTTGAAGTCCTCTCAATACTTTTTAAAATCTTGGTTGACATGTTTAATTTGGCTGTCTGTCAGTTCTTCTGTTCATCCGTTTGCCTGCCTGCCTGTCTGCCTGTCTATTTGCCTGCTTACCTGCCTGCCTGTCTACCTGTCTGTCTGTTTGTCTATCTATCTTCTGAGTTCTGAAATAATACTGTACCTCCATGTCGACGTTCCCCACTCTGCAGGATTACCTGCCTGCCTGTCTATCTGTCTGTCTGTTTGTTTATCTATCTTCTGAGTTCTGAAACAATACTGTACCTCCATGTCGACGTTCCCCACTCTGCAGGACTCCCTCTCCTTACACCTGGCACAACAGCTGCCCGGCTCTCTGACCCGGTCCTGGGTATCACAGGTCAACTCGGGACAGTTCTCTCTCTCACACACCATGGTTCCGGACTGAAACATGGAGAAAATGAAGTCCAAATAAGAACAAATGTGATGATACTGATCACTACAGCAAAGACAAAACAACAATGATGACGTCAACAGCAACGTCAGCCCTAGCACATACAGCAACAAGATCAGTTTTAGCAAATATAACTACAAACAACTCTTTTTCTTGAAAATAGCTATCTTACCTTATCTACTTTATCTATAATAAAGACAGAAAAAAACAGGTTCAAAGGGACTGGACAATAAGCGAAAAAAAATATACAAACAGAGATATAAGGGAACAAGAGGAAAACGACGTTTTATAGTAGAACGCGCCCAACATCGAAATTTTGTTTGTTTTTCTTAAGCCTTTCAGTCCTAAGAAAGTAGGATCATCTCGGCCTTTAAGTAGCTGCCTGTTTTTATATAGTGAGATTTGTTATGGGTAAAAATTTAAAATTTGGAAATATTGCCCGGACAGCGGCACTCCGCCTACTCATGAAACTTTGAAGAAATTTATTGATCTATTATGCCTGTGAAAAAGGTTGTGACTGTTTTGTGATATGGTGATAGTACTTAGGAGAGGAATGTAAGCAAAGAACCCCCCTCCCCCCTACCGCCCCGCTCTTTCTCCCTCCCTCCAGCCCGGCTTACCTGACAGACACAGGTGGTACAGGTGTCTAGTAGGTGAACATCACCATCGCTGTAGACTCCCCTGGCAAAGTAGCAGCTGCTGCGGGTGTCATAGATCATCCTCTCTCCTGAGGGAAGAGGTAACAACACTGGAACGACTCTAATCAGTGTATACATGGCAAAACACATTGTTAGTATAATAGTTCATATTCCGCTAGGCAGAGATCTGGAAATCCCCCGCGGAATGTTTGTACCCCCTGCTAAAAATAGAACACTCATTTATGTGTCTTACGCTCCACTATGATATCCCACAACAGTACTAGAACACAAGATTTCGGGGAAAAACCCAACACTGGAAGTACGTCAGGCGTTTTTCTACGTCATTGAATCATTAACACTACTCACCACTACTATTATTTGGAGGGCATCTACGTTCAAGAGGCTCACAGCGAAGAGTTTCAGTCACACATTCCTTACTCACCGTAACAGGGTCAAACGGAAATGTGAGGCGAACATGTGAACAATCTGGAGTGTTTGTGCCCCCTACTAAAAATAGACATAGCGATTCCCAGCCTTTCGCCCGGTCGGAACAAATTTATTAAATGTCCTCGTAAGTTCATAATTGAGTGAGCGGAGATCGAAAAGTTTGTTTGTTTTGGGGTATTAGATTGACCAAATCATCTCGATACACTAATGTAGATTCGAGTCCCAAGGCCGAATGAAATTGTTTCGTTACAGTTTCCGTGTCTAAGATTTTGAGCTGCCCGTTATGGTATTTATCAGCTAAGACTGTGTTCTACTCCTTTTCTTTCTTTCTTTTCTCTCTCTCTCTCTCTTTCACTCTCTCTTTCTCTCTCTCTTTTTTCTTTTTTTACACTAAGGGCACTTTGCCTTTTTTACGCGTCTTTGACATCGTCATTGTTATTAAAATATGGTAATCCTTCCTATAATACAAAATAAGTAAAAATATCGAGTCAAAATAGATTTGTTCCGACCAGGGAACGGCTAGAAATCCCCGTCTAATTATGGTGGCGGGTACAAACACTCCAAACTGTTCACCACCACTCACATAGAAAAACACATACAAAATGCACGGGACCGGTGACAATTGTTCTCGGATCTCGTGGTGAAGCGCTAGCAGTAACAAACATCAGTGAGTGTTCTATTCTTAGCAGGAGGTACAAACACTCCGGCGGGGATTTCCAGGTTTTTGCTGAGTCGTGCACTATTTACCCCCTTCGTTTTTTTATTCAGAGGCTTTGGATTGATCTGATATAACAACATTAACAACAAAAACAACAAGAAACAACAACAATAACAACAAATATATTGACTTATTATGGAATTATCGATATGCTGACTTATTGTTTTTTTTTTTGCAGATTCCTTGAGACGAGAATGAAAATGGAAAAAAAATAGGGGAATACAATAAATAACTAACTAAATTAATAAATAAATAATCAATAAATGGATAAATGAATAAGAAATAAAAATTGATAGATAAACAATTAAACAAATAAATAAATACATAGATAGATAAACAAATAATAACTAAAAAGATAGACAAAAAATATATATATAACAAAGAAAGAAAGAAGGAACGAAAGAAGAAAGAAAGAAAGAAAGAGAAAGAAAGAAAGAAAGAAAGAAAGATGACATGATAAGCAAACAAGTAAATTAGACATAAATACATAAGGTCCACACAGGGACAGTGTCATACATGACATCATCACTTGGATTAGATTGGATCCTGCCACAGGTATGACTTACCTTTACACCTGGGACATTTCTCTCCCATGGGCAGGTATTGACTCTCATCTGGACAGTTCAGCACGGGGCACGCGCGTCTACTGCACGTGACTTCATCGCCCTGTAAGTAGCTCAAAATGATGATCTGATCTGCGTGCATTTTTAGGCCGTTATCAGATTTCTATCTCATTTTTAATAACTTATTTAAAAAAAAAGCGATCAAGACATGAAGGGAAAAAGGAAAAGAAAGAAAAGAAAAAAGGGAAGAAAGAATGAAAGAACAGAAAGAAGAACGTAAGAAAGATTGACAAGAAAAGAAGGAAAGAAAGAAGGAAGAAAGGAAGGAAGAAAGAAAAAAAAGCAAACCAAAGAAAGAAAGAAGAAAGAAAGAAAGAAAGAAAAACACATCGATAAAGACAGAAGTGACAAATACAAACATACTTGAATACGCTTACATAACAATGGAATAGAATACATACGAAATAAATGAAATCAAAGAGGATAATATGAAAGGAAGAAAATAGATTATAAAATATTTCTTACAAAGGGTATCAAAAAACTGTAAATTTCATGGCCACAGAAAGGATAAAACAGACCAGATACAGCAGAGATAAGATAAGATAAGATAAGGTGAACTTTATTTGCTCGGACACGGAAATTCCATTCACAGTTGATTCAGGTGGGTGGAAAATCGAGCTATGCACAGGCAGACAGATAGAGGATTTCCTACCTTACACAGACACTGGACACTGGGATCGTGGGACAGCTTGAACGTCTCACCGATCATGTAATCCTGACCGTTGAAATGACAGCCTATGGGAATGAATGAATGAAGAATGAGTGAATGAATGAATTAACGAATGAATAAATAAGAGAAATAATGAATGTATAAGTAAATGAGTGAATGAATGAATGCATAAATAAATGAATGAGTGAATAAATGAATGAATGACGAAAGAATGAATAAATAAATCAATTAATCAATTAATAGATAAATGAATGAGGAATGAAAAGAGGGGAAAAGGGCTACAGAAAGAAAGACGAAGAAAAGGTTTGAAAAGAAAGAGGAAGGAAGGGATGGAGGAGGAAATGAAGGAAAAAAAGAACAAAAAGAGAGGTAGAAAGGACAGATGGGAGGATGGAAGGAAATAACGAAAAGAAAAATGGAACTTAAATAAGGACTTAAATATATGTAAGAGAAAAAGCGAGCTCCAGCCGAGCAGAGTAGAGTAGAACCTTTCAAAGACAAATATAAAGTTTATGCACAGTGGACTTTTTCTGTCACTGTTTGGAAAAGGAATCACGGCTTGGATAAACTTCGGAGGGGAGGGGGGGGGGACAAACACCCAAAGAAACAATAAACAATGCAGAACATGGAAAATGAAGGACATGATCACGTGACCTAAAGAATGAGTAAGAAAGATGTGAAAGATAACGGCACAAATTCAGAAAGTAAAAACAGTAAAGAAGTGCACATGTTAGGAAAAAATGTATACAAAACGTCAAAACAGATAGATAAAATGAGTGACTAACAAGGAGCTTCTACTATTACACTGGAGAGGGGACTGATGACATCATGCGTGCCGAATGTGGAGCCATGGCCATGAGGGCAAGAAACCCATTTAACGTTAAGACTTAACGCTGTTGTTGTTATATCACCACGTGCAAAACTCAATACTAAATCTAACCGCATGGCCATGGCGCCTGTATTGACACGCTAGATACATTGTGTTTTGTTAAGGCGGCGTCATGAGTCCGCACTCCAGTATAAATAGTATAAGTTTCTTGGTGACTATACAGAGTAGGCCCAGCCACTTGAGGCAAGCCGAAAGGATAGAAGACCTATAACGACTCGACTCGACTCGACTCGACTCCGCCCTCGACTCCGCCTCCGCCCTCGACTCCGCCCTCGACTCCGTCACCACCACCACCACAACAACAACAACAACAACAAACAACAAGCAACAAACAACAACAAACAACAACAACAACAAACAAACAACAAACAAACAAACAACAAACAAACAAACAACAAACAAACAAACAACAAACAAACAAACAACAAACAAACAAACAAACAAACAACAACAGCAACAAACAACAAACAACAACAAACAACAACAACAACAACAACAACAACAACAACAACAAACAAAGCAGCGTTTTACATTAAAACTGTATCTAAAGTCTTATCACTGACCTGGACAGGACGGACAGCACTGACCAGGCACACGGACGGGGTTCTCACACGGGGGAGAGCAGACCTCTTCACTGACCGTCACCACGCCAGCCTGAAGACACAGACAGTGATGTCAGTAAGGGGAATACGACAGCACAATATGTTTTCCTGATATAGCGGTATCATTTATGAACTGCTAATTTGGCTGTTTTTCCTTAATGTTTGTCAGTACCTTGTGTGAGTTTACATAAATATAGCAAACATTACGTCAGCAAACTACAAGTTCACATAATACTTGAGTGTGTGAGTGAGTGTGAGTGTGGGTGTGAGTGAGCTCGTGTGTGTCTGGTCTGTGTGTGTGTGCGTGTGTGTGATATGAATTGAACGATCCAAAATAAGTATGCAGCTATAGTGTTTCATTGTCTATGTCATTATCAAGACTACTCCTATAGCTAGTTTATTGGCATAATTGTTGTCGATATCAATGTTATTACCCATGCTGTTATTGTTGTTCTTGTTGTTATTGTCAACATATCTGGTATCGTGTTTATTTTCCTGATGACAGAATATTTATCCCACTCAGACGAACTGCAGCCGATTGAGACTCATCTCATGCCTGATATACACAAAAAAGATTGTGGTGAAAAAGGCAGAAATGCAGAGTTGGCAGAGATGACTGACTGACTGACTGACTGACTGACAGACAGGCAGACAAACAAACAAAAACCCACAGATTAAAAAAAAAAAGAAAGAAAAGAAACTGAAAGGGTGATAGGAGAGAGAGACAGGGAGTAGGGAAAAAAGAGGGAGAATATTCTCACCTGACAGCTCCTGACAACGCAAGGGTCTTCATCATCTGGCCAGGTGTACCCCGAAGGCAGTGTTGTGTTCTTATCTATCTTACAGCCTGGAAGATGATGATAATAATAATAATAATAATAATAATAATAATAATAATAATAATAATAATAATAATAATAATAATAAAGGACATTTGTATAGCGCCTCACCCCTGGAGGGCTCGAAGCGCTTTATAGCAAAACAAAAATGTTGAACAGCCACACACGAAATATGCCTCAAAACAAACAGGGGCAACAATATACGTACATATTCATAACATGGTAAACAGACATGATTCGAGACATGCTCACATACATAATCACGTACTACAACTCAAACACATTTGTGAGTTTGTAGACATGACTGACAAACGGGAAAAGCCTGAAAACATTACTCAGACAGATGCTTGGTGAACAAATATGTTTTTAACTGTTTTTAAGATACAGGAATATTGTCACAACTTTCCAGACATGAAATATTCACTCCTCGGATGGGATAGTGAATCTTCCCGAGTACCTCAGCGTTTCAGACATCGTAAATTTTCTTTGTGGGAATATCTGTTTTGTGATATTTTGTACTGCTCTGTAGCCTTATGTTATTTTCACTTTGACATTGCAGGTCAGTGCAGAGCCGCTTCTAGAAATGACAATATACCTATTTAATTTATTTCAAATCTTCGTAAACCTGTCTTTCATGGCCAAAAGTGCTGGGATCTTTCTGAACTGTAGTGTTTCTATCTGTTGTTTAAGATACCATGAACAGTCTCTGATTTGGCAAGGAAAGTTTTAAAGTCATGAAGTCAATGGACAATGAACAACTTTGTTCAATTCTTGTTATAATGTAGATGTAAAAGTTGAGAGTGATTGACACTAACAGAGCACTCTATTTCTTTCATGTTAATGGTAAACGCGCTCGTAAGGCGATCCGTAATACGGACTGATTGTTTAATGCCATTAACCCCCAAAAACTCCTACCACCTCCTCTACCTCTTAGGCTATCTAATAGGCTTCTTCACCAAAAGGAAGTAATAGTATATACTCACTTTTACAAACCTGACAGCAGCCGCCGGCATCGAGGCCTGCTAGAATGGCATGACATCCCTCTACTGATGGACACTGATTTCTTTCACACTCTACCACACCTTGCTGTGGATGGATGGATGAATGGATGGATGGATGGATGGATGGATAGAGGGAGGGATGGAGGGAGAGACGGAGGATGGATGGATGGATGGATGGAGGGAGAGATGGAGGAAGAGCGGAGGATGGATGGATAGATGAATGGATGGATGGATGGATGGATGGATGGATCGATGGATGGATGGATGGATGGACGGATGAGTGGATGGATAGATGGATGGGTGATGGGTGGATGGACGGATAGATGGATGGACAGGTGGGTGGATAGATGGATAGATTAATGGATGGAGGGAGGAATGGAGCGAGGGATAGATGGATGGATGAATGGGTGGGTGGTGGATGGATGGATGGGGGATGGATGGATGGTAACTCTATGCTGTGAATTCTCACTGTAATCTGAAATTTCCATCTGAAATTCACGTCAGCATTCACTTATCTTGAACTTTTACGCCTAGCGTTACTTTTATCTAAATTAATTTATAACATAAACCTTAAATTCCATTTCTAACCACATTTAACCATAATCCTACACGTGAGCCAGTAATTAATCAGAGTGTGAACCCATATCCTATTCGTACATTCTAACCCAAATCAAGACTGTTGGGACAAATGAAAACGTGAAAACCTAACTGTTTAACCATAACCTTAATTTTGAACCCTAAAATTAATGGAACTTATCATATAAATGATGACACCTTAAATGTTTAATGCCGCAGTATAACTTATGCTTGAGCACATACTTAGGTGTTTTGAGACGGCTCACTCACCATACAAAAGCAATGGTAACAGCTCATCTCAACGGGCACCTCTACTTGCCCTCCCTCGTTTGTACAACGAGCCACTTCACCTGCAATAATGAAGAAGAGAAATAAATGAGGTGTTCAACGAGGTTAACCTTATCTGTTCGCAATATTTATCCTTCATTACAAAACTCCTCTTCCAAATCTAAAACAACAAAGTGGTTTCGACAGTGGTCAATACTACCCCACCTCAATCGTCTGATATATAGATAAAAAAACAAAAATCAAACATTGTTAACATTGTTCCTCCCTCCTCCCTTTTTTAAAAAGCGATATTCAATATTCTCTCCCTTCCTTCTGTCTCTCCCCTTCCCCTTTCCCTATCTCTTTAATCTCTTCTTTGGCTTCCTCAGTGTTATGATAATTTTTACGCATGCAGTCTTGTCACCTTTGCTTTGAGACCACTGAGCTTTCGGACAGAGAGACAGCCAGATCGGCAATGATGGTCTGAGACTGCAAGTGTTGAAAGTTTCTTACAAGGCAGTTATTTTTCCAGTAATGATAGCTGGTCTGTTCCCAAAGATGCTATCCTGTCTCCCATACCACGTGAGATGTAGAACTTTAGAATTGTAGTGGAGAGAAAGAGAGAGAGAGAGAGAGAGAGAGAAAGAGAGAGAGAGCGAGAGAGAGAGAGAAAAAGAGTGAGAGAAAGAACTATCAAACTGACCTTCAATGGGCTTGGCTGGATAAATGTCCATCAAAAGTATCCACATCATCAGAACCATCCAGATTTCTTTCTCCTGTAGCTGACAGCTGGACAGTGGTTGACCCATGATGACATTTAGCATGGGGTTACTGTTCCTGGATGATCATGGAGAAATAGCCGTTGACGCTGGCTGTGAGAGCCTTCATTGTGTTGCGAGGCTACAAAATTTTATCTCAACATTTTGCAATCAAATATTGCAACAAGGCCTTTATGAAAAGATCAGACAATATTCACGGTGGTTTTGACAGTAGTATCGATATTACTTCTCTGTGGCCAGTTTAAGTTAAAAATGGCACTTGAAGGAAAACAACGTTGTCCATATTTTTAACAGAAATAACAACTTCTAAAAGCAGATCTTCCCTGTCCAGTGTTTTAGAATCCTTAGATAGAATGTAAAACTTCAGAAGCCCAACTTCTGCCTGATCTACTATTTGAAAGTTCTCTGTGTCAAATTCCATGTCAGACTTTCACCACAATGCAGTTCAACACTTAGTCTTGCTTTATGACGAAGTCTTTTGTCCCAACAGTAACATCTCAACCTTTCTAAGCCATAGCCAGTCACTAAGGACAAACAGCAATTCGTCGCCTTTGATAAGCCGACAACATTATTTCACAGTTTTTCCTTGTACCAAAACCTTGATCCTTGAAACGATTTGGCAGAATAACAAGAATCCTCATCAATTAGTATGTAGAATGTAGGTCTAGATCCACAAGAATTTCACAGAAAAGTCAGCACTGAAAATAAACTTGACTTCTTGACAATAGTTTCTTACAGTACAATCATTAACGTCCAAGTTTGGCCGATCAAGCACAGTCCTCTTCTATAACTGTTTTAAAATCCTCATAGAATGGCTGCCATTAAGATTAACACATCGTGTCACAGCACAAAGACGACAGTGTTTGGAACAGGATTGACCGAGGCTCTTGACTTCAGTATGTCCTACACAGTTCTGAAAGTGTATTAATTCATAAATTTCTGAACACGGCGATGTTTATTTTTGATGTCGTCTAACACACTCAGCGTGAACATCACCGAAACAGGTGTTGTATTGTAAGAATCGGCATCAAGTCCTTCTTACCAGCTGTGCAAAGCCACTTTAGTCCCAGCATTCAAGTGATAATTACATCTCTTTAAGAATATGAATCTAAACGAGCTAAATTGGTTTTATGTACAATCCTGAGGCTAAAGAAACAAAGACTGGCGTTGGTACATTATAAGTCCGGAACTTAGGCCCTAACTAAGTAAACTGTGCTCTCTTCTTTATTTTTGAAAAGGTAACTTTAGTTTCTTTTTTTAAACCAACATCAACAAAGGTGAAGGAAAAAAAAACACTTGAAAAATACAAACACTATTGCTTAATACTTCTCACAAGAGCCAGCAGGAGTCAAAGTGGAACTTACTATGACAGATCATTATATTGAGAGAAAGTTTTATATTAAATCTGGCGCTTGTCGTTTTCAAAATCTACAATTGTAACCAGTGACTCTATACAGTGAGACATATTAATGAAGCCCAAAGTGCACATTAGAATGGAGTCGAAACATTTAATCATACATTGAACTTTTTAGAAAAAAAAAGTTCTCTGTTCTGTTTCATATATCTTATATAAACTATTATCAACAACTTGAAGTGCTTTGTTTGGGTCCAGAAGAAAAACCGGGACGGCAAAAAAGAGAAAAACATAAAGAAACCAGAGAGGGAAAGAAAAGCACATGGAGGCAAAGAGAGAGAGAGAGAGAGAGATAGAGAGAGAGGATGTGTGTGTGTAAGTGTGTGTGTGTGTATGAGAGAAAGAGAGAAAAAGAGAGAGATAGAGAGAGAGGGTGTGTGTGTGTGTGTAAGTGTGTTTGTGTGTGTGTGAGAGAGAGAGAGAAAAAGAGAGAGAGATAGAGAGAGAGGGTGTGTGTGTGTATAAGTGTGTGTGTGTGTGTGTATGAGAGAGAGAGAGAGAAAAAGAGAGAGATAGAGAGAGAGGGTGTGTGTGTGTGTAAGTGTGTCTGTGTGTGTGTATGAGAGAGAGAGAGAGAAAAAGAGAGAGAGAGAGAGAGAGGGGGTGTGTGTGTGTAAGTGTGTGTGTCCGTGTGTGTATGAGAGAGGGAGATTTGAGTTTCGTCCACAGTTCTTTCTGAATAATTTTAATGAAGAGCTGTAAATATAAAATAAAATATTTCTCTTAAAAATTCAAAGCATTTACCGGTGACTACAATATATTATCATTAAATTATAATCTACTTCACCATTAATTTCAGGAATGTGTCAGCGCCTCCTTAATTCTGAAGCCAGGGTTGGCTATAATATTGTAAAGCGTTTTTAAAGAGCAGGTATGTTGACATTTGCATCAAGTCTCTTCAGGTCACCAAATTGTACAGGACGCAACATAGAATAGGGTGACTGGGTATGGCTAGGGAAAATGGGGGTGGGGGTAGAGGTGGGGAAAGGGACCAGATAAATAGATAGACAGACAGACAGATAGATAGATAGATAGATAGATAGATAGATAGATAGATAGATAGATAGATA
>JBCEWB010117288.1:0-11617 GCA_039654565.1 Peronia peronii
TATCTATCTATCTATCTATCTATCTATCTATCTATCTATCTATCTATCTATCTATCTATCTATCTATCTATCTTTATATCAACATATATATATGTCTGTTACTGACTTAACGCTCAAAAATGAGAGAAATGCAATTCAATGAAGCGTTCCTGGCGAAAACTTATACTTGAATTGTTTTCCTATTTTAGTTTCTTCCCTCGAGCATGTCCGATTATCCTGGAAGAGGACCTACCGTTTCTTCTTATCATTCCCTACCCGTAGACATCCTGTAACCTTATACGTTTATTATCAGCTCATTCAAATTATTTAATAGAAATTTGCGGTACGCCTCACCGACTAGTGAATATACGAAGGAGAACGCACACTTCAAGAAGAATTAAACGTGGGGAAGTATGGATAAATCCATTAACACCATTGTGAAAAAAGTCGGCATATTTATGAGTTATGGATAACTTGTCTACCAACATTTTAAAATGGAATATCTGGTACTAACGACTGACTGAAGGGGAGAAAAAGGTTTCAACAGGTATATAGAACTAGAGCATCGATTACTTGATCATAATAATAGAGAGCATTTATATATCACGTATTACTTTGTAATACAGGCCATAAACACTGTAAATCTATTTTTACCCCCATCAGACCCTTAGGGTTCACTCACCGAATGATGTTCTCAGCTTCTTGGGAAGCATACAAGGTTAGGTGCTCAAATCCTTATCGATCTAACAGTGAGTAATAATACATGCTCCGCTTTGTTGTTGGTTTTATTGATAACTCATCATAAGTGGATTGGTAAATGGTGTAGTAATTTGTACGGGCCAATGATCAAAGAAAAGCAAAGCATATTGATATGTCTCGTATTTGCCAGCTGTGGTGAAAATCTGCAACAGAATCTTTAAGAATAATGCATTCAGCCTAGTCCCAGTCTCTGTATCGTTTCCTCGAATGTTACTATGCGTTTTAGCAATTCCCACAAGATATAACACAGGAACCCTAGGGCTAGTAGTCGTAACTGTCATCTCCAGTGCATAAGACAGATGTGATCTAACTCCAGAAATGAGAGATCCTTTGGCAGAGTATCTGCTCCTCTCGAAAGAGGGACTCGTGTAAGGGGAGATCATTTTGAACAGCCCTATTACTTCCCTTTGCCAGACAAAATAGGTGTTTAGCAAGTCAGTGTAAAAATCCCTTTACTTCTTGCTTGTCATTCGAAAGACTGGTCACCAAAAAATTTGATAAAATTATAACAATAAGAAGAAAACATTCTCTTTACATTATAATTTTTCTAGAATTTTTCATGGCGTATGTTTCAAGCAAAGCACAAAAGTGTTTTTCCCCTCTGTACACTGCCTGTTCAATCCCTGTTTTGTCTGATAAAGGGAAGTAATATAACTGAGCACAACGATTTCCCATTGTCATGTGGCCGCTCTAGTCAAAGCCTCGTTCATCATAGTTTGCATGAGAATTCCTTTTCAAACAGCATGCAGTGTTTGTAACATGGTCCTACTGTTATATCATTTTAAAAGGGTAAAAGGTTATTCCTTAAATGTCAATATTATTATTAATGTCAAGAGAGAGAGAGAGAGAGAGAGAGAGAGAGAGAGAGAGAGAGAGAGAGACTCTACCAGTCTGACCAATTCTATTGACATGTGTAAGGAAAGTTTAACAAGAGATATACTTTTTACCATCACTGTATTAACATCACATATACACCCTCTTTTTTTTATTTTATTTTTAATTTTGTTTGTGCTTACTTTTACTTTCACTCGCAAACGACAACCATTATCTTTTTTTTTTTTTTCAGTCCAGACTGACACACCTGATAAATGCTAAAAGACAGCTTGACAAGCCACAAAGCAACGGAAACTTGACTGTTTCATAAAGAAAATATCTATCGATGTCTAGCTTTTAACAATACATTTAATAGCGCTTAGCCACTTCACTTCAGATTATCTCGCTAGTTCTTCTTAGGTTGTTTAAATAAAATGTTACGAGAATAATTCCATGGTTTGCTCTGAAAATTGCTTTGGGCCGTAGAGGATTATTAGTGATATCAAATAGGAATTTAAATTCCCCCTCCTCTCTATTCATATCTTCTTGTGCCCTTGTAGCGTCTTAGTTCAGTTTCATGCCGACTTCAGTGTATGTCTACGCACTACATTTATCTCACCATACCATTTCCTGTGGATTACTTGGCCCAAGCCGAACTCACATCCCCTCCACAATAAATAAGAGAGATGCACCTTGAAATTGCGTGTCGAGCAGCCAAGTGAAAGAAAGAAACAGAGAGGCAGATAGAAATAGAAGGAGGTGAAAATCCCCCCTACTTCCCTGGAACAACACGCGCAGGGAGATAACTCTGCAGAAGGAAGAATTAGATAAGCTTCTTTGAAAGGCTTCCTTTCTTCCCGGGGCTGGCCAGTGCGCGCTGGCACCTGCCCAATCTGGTTAAACGTGCAGACGCTCATGCATGGTAACAGCCAGCCAAATTTTTTGCTTTCCACTGTCACTGTCTGCCAAAATCTGAGAGATATCTGGAGGCCGATATTTTTTGTCCTTGAGTTTTCCTATTTTTATGCATTTATTTTTCTGGTTTCCTGTTCTGTCCAACTTTTCGCAAATATAACTTTTTTTTTTTGTTTTGTTAAAAAAAAAAAACAACGTTATCATAGCTTTTGAAAAGGATTAACATCGGTATCAGCAGTAAGTGCGTCAAATTAAATGTCACTTTTCTCCTCCTTTTGATTGATATTCTTTATGACATGTTAACTCGTCACGCACAGAGAAAGAGCAGACCAATGAGTGTTGTGTTTTTGTTTGTTTAATTATGTGTTTCTTTAGCGGATACGTTGCTAATTTTTCTTGACCTCAGTATACGAGTATTAGCGTAGAATTGGCTTCGTTTGATCTGCAGTCTGTCTCGCGGCCAGTCGAAGTGAGACGTAAGTCGCTGGGCTAGAACCGAGAAATCGAGCTTTGAACGTGATGAGGGGGGTCAGACATCGAATTTTTTTTTTTTATTTTATTAATGCAGAAATCAAAAGTACATTCATTTCTGAACAAAACGACATCGGTTTTATCCTCAATTTATAAATATTATTTCATTAAAATCGGGTTTTTGTGAGATAGGTATGCAGATTTATGCGTTCGACTGTTCATTTAAACTCGATTTTCTCGGAATTTCGGTCAATGGTGAAAAATCGATATACGTCTCATTTTGACTGGCTGCGAGACATCTTCTGGTTGAAGAGTTTAGAATTGTGAAAGACTCGGTCCTTTCGGCCTAAATGAAGTAAATAATGTGATGTGTTTAGATACCGTTTCATAATCATGAAGTTTACGCTTTAGCTCTAAAATATAATACATGACCCTTTGTCTGTGGAGGGCTCTAGACTGCAAGGCTATAACTTGTAGCGGTCTTGGTTACATCTGCAGCCTGGAACTTGGACTACCAAGCCATAAGAATTTCATAGGACAAAATACTTGTTGTGATTCTCTCCCAGTGTTCAGAGGTGGTAGTGAACGCTTTGTTTTCTTACAATTAATTGTGAATAATACTATTACGAGAAAGGAACAGGTAAGGTGTTGTTGTCTGACGCTGTTGTTGCCAGCAGCAACTCAGAATGTCCATTTTCTTGAATTATTTAGGCGCAGACATGATAAAGATTGATGCCATTCATTGATGATCCCATTTACAAAAAAAATATCGTTCAACGTTTGAGGGTTTAAAGAGTCTCTCGTGAAATGTTTTAGATGTTTTAGCTCACTCAAGATTAGAGTCGTGTTTTATTTAACTGTGCCAAGGGAGGGGTTAGTCGTGGAGATTTATATCTGGAAAAAACAAGGATAAGCAGGATCAAAAGAAAGATGAAGTAATTTTCATTAAGTTGAAAAGATCAGATATTTGTCGCGCTTGGACACTGTCTGATACCAGCATTACCTAGCCGATTCTCTGGTTGTTTTCAAATATGACATTGTTGAATGCCAATGCTAGATGTCCCAATGGCATATCCCCTGGGAGGTCAAAGTTAGTAACATTGTAAATCCGCGGCACAGTGGAAAAAAATATTCCATGACAAAGGTTCATAAACTTTATTATCATGCTAAGATCACACAGTTTGCTCATCTCCATATTTGATGACCCAGGAAAGCAATTCAGAAAACTGTGACAGTCTAGAGCTTGCTATGGTCTTTAACATCTGACCTTGTCTTCAGTTCGTAGCATTTAATTTTCATCCACAACGACATTCTTTACATGTTATTGTGACTATATTGTTTACACTGCAATATGGCTCGATACAAATACTAAAAACTCTAGTTTTAAAACAATAAGACCGAAAGGTTCGTTACTTTTTTGGGGGGGGAAGGGGAGGGGAGAGGGGGGAGGGGGCTGCCCACTGCCCCTATCTTGCCTATGTTTTTGCAGTAGTTTCAGACTTATGTTCAGCGCTGATGTACTTTGGAAAGCCATAGCGCCTCTTTCGTCACAGTTTAATAATTTCTTCAGCTATTTAAACATAACAGTCCACATTATTGAAAGACAACTTCTAGTATCACATTGTCGACAAATTGCCATTTTTCTATGTTTGAAAAGAGACGGCACTTAAATCGTGATTTTTTTTTTTTTTCGAATAGGAGGTTATCACGGATAAAGAGTGCCATCAAAATTTGTTGGAATGAGAGTTTAGGTCTTAAAAGATGCATACCCGCTTTTGCCAAAACACTGTTCTCTTTATGCCTAGCAAGCAAATATTTATGTTCAGTGACGTAAGCAGCCTACAAGTCCCTATGCCAGACTATTTAGTACATGTAGTACCCAGTTGTGCAATTGCTGTAAGAACTTTATACAATGACATAAAGAGTGAAAGAGAGAGAGAGAGAGAGAGAGAGAAAGAGAGGGGGAGGGGAGAGAGAGAGAGAAAAATCCGAGGAATTTTCTATGTTGTTAGAGCAGACGAGACTTTCCTATTCATTGCTGGTTTATGTAGTTAATATTGCCTCCATTTTCTGCTGTTCTTTCTGGCCACAATATGTTGTACAGATCATGGAGATGTTCGTGACAGCTGAGATGGTAAAAAATGGCAATATCTTTTGTTTGCATTCCTGCATATCATCTTTGTGTCGTGACTTTGTTTTATATTTCAACCCTCTATGGCTTTCTACCTCTATATCGTTCTGTTTCTCCTCTCTCTGTGTCTTTGTTTCTTCAATCTTTTTCTCTCTTTCTCCCATTTCCTCGGTTTCCTTTTTTCTCTCTATTTTTTCCCTCTTTCTTCTTTCTCTCTCTCTCTCTGTCTCTCTCTCCTAATATCTCGATGGCTATGGCCATTTATTATCTATCTGTCTGTCAATCTACCTGCTTGCCTGTCTGTCTGCTTGCTCCTATACAATAAAAATGCGATAAGTCATCTGCCTAGCATAGTTCTGTGACAGCATTTTCAGGTGCCGGTAGTAATTCTTCTGTTATAGACATGACGTGGTTGTTTAAAAAATTCAGGCTCCAAACCCACAGAAATCCTATTTGGTAAATTTGAATTCTGTGAAATTCATTATGGTCCAGTCAAGAATGCGCACTTCATATTTGCACATTGTCGGCGAATTAGTAGGCACTACAGATGGAAGTATAGGAACTGAACCCTGCAGTGCTTTCAGAGAATGCGTATGCGGGAAAGGAATGAATCAAGATTTTGTCCTATGACTGACTGGCAATTAGATCTAGATCTATTTTCAGCAGTTTTTGGCTGTTTTCGTCAGTGCAGACAACTACAAGCAGTTCTGTATTCTGTATTGATGTCGTAATAGTAGTCAGTCAGTTTGCTGTCTTTTCTTGCCCCCGACTGGGATGACTAATGTTTGATGAGTATGGCCTAGTGCAGTATCAACAAGTAAAGGACAGTGTAGCTGTATTGATCTGATTGTTCTATTCTTGCTGTCTATCTTTTGTGTTCTTTGCTCCTCTAGGCTCTGTGACTCTCACTTCTATCTCGAATTTTCGAATTTGTTGGGTCACTGTAACGTTACAACATGCCATGAAATATACCTGGATAATTTACCTTCAGAAATCAGCTCTCAATAAAAAAAAACAAAAAAAAAAAACAAGAAATAAAGAAAAGAAAAAGAAAACTAGCGCCAGCTCTGTGAGTATTTTACGTTATCATGCAATGTCGCTCTAGCAATAATTGCATTTAACTTGTATCTTCTGCAGGTGAATGAAGAAACAGCGTCAGTTTGATCCAACGTTAAATAGTGCGAGGTTGAAATGGAAACTGCAAAAGAAAAGGTAAACGTTTCAGATGATTCTCTCTCTTTTTGCTTGTTTTCGAACTGTTCTGCGTCCGTAGACTAACAGAATAAATGATACAAAATCACATCTCTTTAGCATGTTCAAGTCCCATGTAAGAGGCCTCAATCCATCATAACTTTCCAGGATGTTACTTTTTCCAATAAGGATACGTCATCTATGTTCAACGAATAACAGTTTAAACTAAATGATGAATGAATTAAAGAAAAATTTAGATACATAGGCAGCTTATATCAAGAGGCCTGTATACAAAAGTTTAACATAATTCGGGAGATTCTATTACCTATGTTATAATTAACAGAAATATTCTGAAAGAAGTGGGAATTTTTTTGTTTTGTTTTGTTTTGTTTGTTTATTTTTTTGTGTCCGAACTAACCGTGCGCTGTACAGAAGTCCATTAATGCCATCAACGATACGCTTATCAAGTTGAGGCAATGTTTTCTTTTGAATTTGCCTCTTTCTGATACTATTTATGATATTTTTGTTTATATAATTATATGCATAGAAGTATGAATATATCTTGCACATGTTCTGTGTCTCATCAGCGGTGAATGGAATATTATTCTTTTGAGATTAAATAAAGTTTGCCTTATCTTATCTTATCTTATCCCATCTTTAATGCAATTTAAGACGAGTGTCTAGTGCTTTCTCATAGTATTTGAAAAACCCGTCAAAGTATAATGAATGAGTATTTCAGCTATTTGTCCTCGGGCACTCGAGAATTTATGCAAACATATACAAAGACTGCAAGCATACATTCTTTTTAATTGCCCAGGAAACAAATAATCAGATCAGATGATCTTTGATCAGATGAAGCCTTTGACATCACTGATTTTGCTTGTGCTTAAACGCTTGTAGCTCAAATCGCACTTATGTGTGATGGAATAAGCACGTTAGAGTTATGAAGATACATAGATCAGCTATTTCTCTGTTGTTTTGCACACTGCTCTGTTATATAACGTTTTCTATGCTATTGAGACATCTTGGTAATTGAATTAAAACTTTGTAACACTGTAAATGACACATCAGACTGGTCTCATGTGCCACACGGCCAAATGGCTTATCTCCACAAACCTGCTGCCCTGCGGGAGAGAAAGGCCAACAGATTTTCTGACGTGAAGTCAATGTCACACAAGCTGATACAAATCTTGTGGCCGTGTGCCCTAACTTTCTCTGTCTCAGGGGCTCTAAAACTGATACAGTAAAGATGACCCATAGTGTTGTTCGTATGGAACACTGAAGCATCACTTCAACAATCAAAAGATAAAACAAACGGAATAAACTAAAAGATAATATACTGAGTTTGACAAAAAGTCTGAGATAATAAGTTTTAAAGTCCCACCCATCTACTACAGCTAGGAATGGTCTTGTTATGTCTGTAGTGAAGTCAGTGTTGATTTTCTGGATCCATTGTTTGAAATCTTTTTGTATTTGCTGGACTCTCTGGGGCAACACGTCCTGGATTTTCTGCACATTTTTGTTCGCTTACTCTTATTCTAATAAGATCACCTCGTGACGCTGGGCATGGCTCATTGATGTTCCAGGTTATATTCCTGCCCATTGGAAACGCAGAGGCCCAGGTTAGCGAAATCATGGACGTCTGTCGGTTACTAAGAGAAACAACAATAATATGAACCCAGTAATGCCAGAAATTCAATTTCGTTTTTGCTCCACCTCACATTTTTTAAAAAATCGTTCTTTGTTGTGTGTGCAGTAATTATTTCAGAAGTCCAGAGTGATATCTTGGCTAGGGATTACCGAGGGGCAAAGTCGATGTCATGTAGAAGGAACAAAATCTCACAAAAACCTTCCATGATCAAATTTTACTTCTTTCAAGCAGTTTGGACATGCAGCAAATGGTCAGATTTCACCACTTTTAAACTGCTGTAGCAGGGCCCCCTTTAGCACTTGTAATTGTACATGTAACAAATGTAGGAAGATTGTTTCAGATGGCCTAACATCGGTTTCAAGTACAGTAGCCCATTGGGACCCTAAATTTATAGGCTGAGAACTATTCAATTGACTCCGAATATTCACCATCTGTTTTTTTGTTGTTGTTGTTGGTGTTGTTGTTGTTATTCGTGGTGCATATCAATATCACAATATCACAAATTAAGTTAATATTAGTATATAATGTTATTGATAAAACTTCATCCTTCTAGTAACTAATTTCCCCCAATTCAGGATGTTAAAGAGTACATTTTATATAGAACGAAATATATATAATGACAGGACGAGGTGGCCGAGTGGTTAAGGCGATGGACTGCTAATCCATTGGGGTCTCCCCGCGTGGGTTCGAATCCCATCCTCGTCGATCTATTTTTATTTTATTTTATGTTATTATTTGGTCGATCATTGTCCCTTCCCGCACCCCCTCTTTTTTGTTTGTTTGTTTTTGGTTCGTTTTATTATATTAATAATAATACTAATCATGGAGTGCATTTATATAGCGCCCAATCCCATTAAATGGCTCCAGGCGCTTTACAGACAAGTAAAATAAATCCAATAAAATGTAAACAAAGGCAGTTTACAAATACAGTGTCATCATGCACGCGCACACACTTGACCATACCCAGAAACACATCCATTCGCACTAACGTTAACCCATATGAACACACATACACACACACACACACACACACAAACTATGATTTCAGGTGAATTTTAAACAGATATGTTTTTAGGCTAGTCTTAAATTCTTTTACTGAGTTTAGGGCCCTCAAAGAGTTTGGAAGAGAGTTCCGAACGGTTCGACTATAGCTGGCGAAGGTTCTTTCTCCAACTTTTTTCTTTGGATTAAGTGGCAAACTTAGCAGCACTTCATCACATGATCTTAGTGACCGAGATGGTATGTACTGGTGGATAAGGTCTTGGAGATAATGTGGCGATGTTTTGTTTAAGCATTGAAAGCACAGCAGTGCAATTTTGTACTTCAATTTTGTATTTAATTCTGGCTTTTACTGGTAACCAGTGTAGTTCAACCAACATAAGGATAATGTGTTCTGGTGTGGATTTTCGTAAGACGAGCCGTGCAGCTTTGTTTTGAACAACATATTTATCATGACATAGAGAAAGAGTATATTAGTTCTGAGGAAGAGGTTAAAATAGCAATATTATTATAATTTGTATCTTTGCAATGCCAAAGAATCTCTTGTTAATGCTGCACATCATGTTCTTGTGCACATACATCTTTACCCGTAAATTTTAGTCTTAGAGAGAGAGATGTAAAGTATACATTTCATATTAACAAAACATACATTTTAAAGCCGCTCTCTCTTTTTTTCTCTGTGTTTTCCCTCCCTCTCCGTCTCTCTCTGTCTCTCTCGCTCTGTTTCACACAAAGGCACTCAAAGACATGAGAGAAAGAGAGAGAGAGAGGAGGGGGGGGGGGGAGGAGGGGGAGAGAGAGGGAGACCAAAACTTTTTTTCTTTAAAGGAATTTTTTTTTAAACAAAAACCCGTCGAGATAACCTCCAACTAGGAGGTTGAAAGACGTATTACAGAACGTAATGAAAAAGAGAGACAGAGAAAGTGAGAAAAAGATTTCTTTTCCTCAGGGGAGGCGTTTTTTTTTTTGTTTTTTTTGTACGCTGTGCCTTATTACCAAATCCCGGTCAACGCTCGAATATCATTATTAGGATTCCCACACCTCTCTTTCTCTCATTTCTTGCTCTCATTCCTTATTCCTCAGACACAGAGCCAATCTTTTTAGTTGATTTCCTCTCCTCTACCTGATTTACTGTCAAAGTTATCGACGTGTATATGAGATGCGACACGATGAAATCAGACTTTCGTCAGATTGTGAGTATATTTAGTTATTGGTATCACTTTGAAGATTATTCATCTCCCTTTCTCTGTCTGAACAAAGTTTTGTTCTACCTTAAGCAGGAGTCAAGATATACGCAATTAAAGACGATGGGGGGTGACCTATTGCTGCAGCTGAATTTAACGAGAAAATGGCCAATCACTTTTGTTAATCCTTATCGATTCTTATTAGACCATACCACTAAATTACAACTTTTGGGCTTTTACTCAATTTATTTCAGCAAATTTAACTCTGAAATGCATTCTTAGATTGATATAGAAATGTTCTGTGAAGAAAAAAAATGCGTTAAAAATTCATTCACTGTTAAATTTCTCCGATTGCTGCAGTTTGACGAGTGCCTGATTTCATCGTGTCGCGTCACATATAAATAACCTATATTTGTATAACCTCCTCATGCTCAACACTAGAGAGAATTCATCTCTTCGAATGCTGATTGCCTCCATGGACCACATTCATATCTTGTTCTGATCTCTTTCCACTTTTTCTTTCTCTCTGTCCCAAGGAGCTTATACTATTTATACTGGAATGCGGACTCATGACGTCGCCTTAACAAAACACAATGTGTCTAGCGTGCCAATACAGGCGCCATGGCCATAGAGTTAGATTTAGTATTGCTGTACGTGAGTTTCGTTTAGTTCGCACGTGGTAATACAACAACAACGGCGTTGTCCTAACGTTAAATAGGTTTCTTGCCCTCATGGCCATGGCTCCACATTCGGCACGAGTAGTATATTAAGCTACGTGCTCTGTCTCTATCTTCGTCTGCCTTTACATTTTCCTCGTTCCTTTAATTAAAACTTTCTCGTATTTTCTCTCTCTCTCTGTCTCTGTCTCTCTCTCTCTCCCTCTCTCTCTCTCTCTGTCTCTGTCTCTCTCTCTCTCCCTCTCTCTCTCTCTCTCTGTCTCTGTCTCTCTCTCTCTCCCTCTCTCTCTCTCTGTCTCTCTGTCTCTGTCTCTGTCTCTCTCTCTCCCTCTCACACTCTCTCTCTCTCTCTCGTTATTCATGTTTTGGGGAGTTTTTTTTTTCCCCAAATCCCCATGTTCCTTCTATCATTCTCATTAATATGCTTCAAGTATAGGGTTAAACCTTCTTCCATACTATCTCTATCCTGTCCATTAATTTGTATCTCTTTCTCTTACGCTCACTGGCTCTGTCACTTTCTTGCCTAATTATCTGTCTGTTGCATGTCCGTCTAACTGCCTACATAGATGTATATGTATAGGTATGTCATGACTGGTTCCTATCGGGTGGGGAAAAACAGATCCAGACAACATCTTGATGCTCTGCAAGTATGAAAGCCATGAACTACTGCTCTTTGCCTGTCCACTGTCTATGTACATATTATTTTCCGATTGTCGGTTTCTTTCTTGTATTGTACCAGCACATTATTATCGGTGTTTTGGGAAATAAAGAACTTATGTATGTATGTATGTATGTATGTATGTATGTATGTATGTATGTATGTATGTATGTATGTATGTATGTATGT
>JBCEWB010117299.1:0-11616 GCA_039654565.1 Peronia peronii
TCTGTATCAGCACCCACTCTGCTCCTGATACCGCCTTAAGTATGTTAAGTGCTTTCCAGGAAGCACTTCTCAGGTGAGCCGAAACTATGCGGCCCGCCAGGTCTTAACGTCTATGACGTAGACATATCTGTACACAGTCGTAAGAAATCTATATTATCCATACACTTACATAACGTGCCAAGGAGACTCCGCTCCACTCTGCTCCCCTAATTCCTCCTACGAACGAACGCTCCCAGAGTTTCATCCTTGCGTGTTCAAGCCAGTATGTGCTGCTTGACTTATAACAGCAATCGGGATCATGCCCCTAGTAATTCATTTATTGGAATGCAACATTCGATAGGTACCATTCTGCAATTCCGGGATAATACTTCGGTTCCAACCATAAGCCGGGACCACATTTCACATGCCATTTCTCTTAGAACGGTTTCGATTGGCTGTCTAATATGGTGGATGTTGCTAAATACAGAATTGGGTATTTTCCATTTTTAGCATCAGTTTCCAAATCAGTTGTACTTTTTCCATGCGTTTTGAGTTGCGATCACATAATATGTGGATTATACACATTTAGCGAAACTGGAGCCAGAACTCGCGGTCTCTGCATGCTGGCTCATAGTGCCCTATAGACTGCAGTCATTGTAAGTGATCTAGTAGTAAGCGCTAAGTAGAGATGTAGGTCAATCTCTGTTAATACTATTAGATCTAACTTACTCTGATCGGAATAAAATCGCGCTGCTAATCTGGAGCCACACAGTGATATCAAATTAAGCACATTCAAGTACATTTTTTAAAATTGAAATTTATGCACTGAAAATGTTTTTAAAAATGAAGGTTTTGAAGCACTAGATCTAGACATCGCTAGAGTGTACCAAGAGAGACTGGCCGATATGGGCTTCATGTAGTGCATACATATGAACCATGGTTATTTCCATGAGTGACAGACAGATATTATAAACGATATAAAACATAATGTAGCTCTGACCTAGGCAGCAGTTTCCTTTTTGCAGCTGAAGTATTTCGACAACTATAGAAATCCGAATGCAAAGTAGAGGTGGAGCACAAAAAGGGAACACCTTCCCTGATGAAGACTTGGATTTAAATCTGGACTTAAAATCTGTATCTTATCTAGATTTGAATCTTTTTATCATGAAGCGGCACAAATGGCTTTGAATTTTTTGTAACTATGACCAATTCGACTCGATCTGGACGCAGATGTATCGTCTGTGGGTGGATTATCTCAAGTATCTGTTAGGTCTCGAGTCTAGAATGTTTGTATGCATTTAAAAAAATATTCAGTTTTAAAATTTTTTTTATCGTTATTGATTGTCCATTCTAGCTGAAATGAATTCAATTTTGTGAATTATGGTTGGGAAAATGCAACAACGCAGAAATGTTTACATTCGATATTGGCACACCCGAAGTTAAAGGAATCCCCAACCAAAATATAAGCCAGTCATAGCCCGGCTGACCGTTCTACAAGAAATAGCATGTCCACAATTCTTTAAGAGTGCCGATCTGCGTTTCATGATCTCACACCCGCGACTTAAACATCTTGTAGTTTTGATGATTCGGTGTTTGTCTCTATTATTATTAATAATAGTTGTAGTCTTACTTTTTATGAGAAATAAGCAAGTTTCGGGGTGTCCGAGAGTTTGCTTAAGATCCGAAAGAACCCGGGTTTTCTGGGGAAAGTTGGCATTTTCAATGCACAGGTAACTGATTATTTCTGTGGGAGATTTCTTATTTCGTTCATTCAGTTAAACATGTCACATGCTTCTACTTCTACCATTCATTTCCCTTATGCAGGCAGTTATGGCAGGCTGTATTCTGCGTTGTTGCCGTAGTGGTTGTATAGTTTTGCCGCCATCTTCTGCTCCTGCTATGCTCTTTGTGACTGACATTACCGATGGTTGATGAACATGGTTGTTGTAGTATCTGTAAATCGCATTGCATTCTAACACTGTTTTGGTCAGTACAATTTCCTATGAAGACCAACCACAATCTGTTTCTTTTCTTTTTTTTAATGATCTCCATCCATTTTCTTTGATCACCACCGGGTTTACATCACATTTTTGTTAACATAGGTCTTGTGAATGAACCTAGTGATAGCCGTGAATAAGGTTTTTAGATCAAAGGAAGAATCTCAACTCACTGTCCTCTGCAGTAGTAATTTCTTCCGTGATTTTTCCAGAACTATTTCCTTTCCTAGTGCCTACAGTGATAGAGATCCTGTAGTCCCAGTAAGACAGGACATTGTGCAGAATATCGGTATTGTGGTTATAGTCTGTGGCAAAAAATGAAACGGATTACAGAAGTTTAATGGAGTTTTAGTAACAACTGAAAATAGTCTGTAAATGCTGTGACAATATGATGTATTCAAGCATGCACACTTTGTAGACAATTTACAATCCCTATATTTCTTCACGGATTTCTAAGTTTGGTGTGGAAAACTTCATCTATCCTGTCTGAAATTGTTTGACACAGTAATCTTTATATTTCAATATCTGCCTAGTGTGCACAAAATAATATGAATAGTCTCCTATCCAAGAATACGCATGTTGATGAGCACACAAATAAGGCTAAAAACCTAGTGTTAGTTTCAACTCTCACAAAAAAAAAAAGAACTGCTCAAGAAAAGCTGAAAGTTTCGCTTCTTCAATTTTTGTACTCTATATTTTATAATGACGCCAATATAACATCAGGAATTTAAAATATGTGGAAATTTTAATGAAACTATCATGGAACAAGAATGTCTATCCGGAAATCTAGCGGCAATCAGTGCCAGAAATTGAAATCATGTTCAAGTTTTATCATGATAAAAACATGATAGTTCTCCTCAAATGCCCATCAAATACAGAGAGAAACAATATTTAAGCACAGGCTGTAAACTATTTTATATTTCCTTATCTTAATCTTTTTTGAATAATTGGTCATATTCATGTGCTTTTTTTTAAAATCTGGATAGCTTAGCCTTGGGAACAGAGTTTCACAGGTTGTTTATAGTTATTTCGCTTGAATATCTCCCGTCTGCCCACTGTGATAACTGTTTGTATTCATAAAGAGGTCGCTCTCTCTTTCCACATGCATACAGTCTACACCTGGACCTCCAAAATGCGTACTGCAGTTGCCTCTTGCTCTGTTTTTGATAACTTCAAGATCTCTAAATTATCTCTCCAGTTTCACATGTGATCACCCAGAGAATTGGCATGATGCTCATCACATAACAGAGGATCGCAGTAATTAAAAAGCTGTAGATTTTTTATAGCTAGCTTGATTCCCGATAAGTCGTAATTTTATACCAGTTTTACTTTTAACTGTTGCCTTGCAGAAGAACCCGAAAGGCAAATAAACATCTTACCTGGAAATTTTAGCTGTTCTTTTATAAGAAACTTCCCAGAACTCAGGTCTTTCTTCTCCTCCACCAAGATGTAATAAATGGTAGGACCAGTAAATTCTCCTGGAGTCCAGCTAATGTTCAGAGAAACACTGGTATCATCTCTGGAAGATCTTAATTGTATATCTTCCACAGCGTTAGCAACTAAAATCGAGAAAACAGTGCAATTAAAATATGACAAAACAGTTTAGGTCTAAGATATCATTCGTTTTACACAATGTGTGCCTGTAAGAAAGCAGTGTTATTCTTTGTCAGCTCCCTGCTCACCATGTAACTTCCCGAGATATCACTTCGAATAATTTCTATCAGATTCATCGTCTCCAAATGTGGAAACATTACCATAGATGTGTAAGTATCAGATCTCAGCATTCCACGTACATCTCTCCTTTGTTTTTCTCTTTGTCTCTTATTCATACTACATTATACACCATCTATTTATTACCACAGCTTTGTAACTAACTGATCTATTTCAAAGAAAGTACAGTATATTATACAGCTTGACAAGAGGTACACATTATGCATAGGTCACTTTACATAATCATGTTATATTTATACACAATCAACTTTAACATACATGATGTATTCATATATTTACTATTAATGCAATTGTTTATTTGTTTGTTTTTTTTACAATTGAACTGTCAACTATAGGTACTACTGAAGGAAGTATATTTCATCTCGTTCCAGTTTTAGTATATTCAGCAGTATTTCTATTAGTGAACTGCACAACGAGTGTGTCGCCACCGGTACGAAAAAGATTTGTTGTTTGTTTGTTTGTGTTGGGGTTTAATGGCACATCAACACGATCACGGCTATATTGTGCCAAATACGGTAAGATACGTTTACACGTCAAGAAGAAGAGAGGAAAGAGAGCGGGACAGAAGACAGGAGCAAGAAAAAGGTAAACATTAATTTGAGTACAGACATTTTCTATGAACAAAATTGTCTTTATACCAAGCTGGTAAAGATCAGTGCGATCTTTGTGTGCGACACAGCTGGAAAAGTCAGCAAGGAGGTTTTGGAAAAGCACAGAGAAAAGAAATCACATGCCCAGACCGAACCAGGCAATGACAAAAAGCTGGCAGCAGCAAGTAACAGCAAAGTGTCTGCAATCACAACGGACCTTCAATCCATTCTTATGGCTTCTTCTAAAGCATCGGTTCTTATTTTAAGACCAAACTGGCGGCGCACAACTTTCCGATATTCGACTTGGCCACAAAGAATGTCAAATGTTATGTGGGGCATGAAGAAGAAGGTAGTGTGACGGCTAAAGAATTTTCTATATTCATTACTGAATATTTTTAGTCAAAATTTATTTGCGAAAAAATCGTAATTTATTCAGATGACTGTTCTTACCAAACTAGAAATGCTGTGCTGTCAAGTGTTCTCAGAGATTTTTGCAGTAAACTTAATGTAATTACTTATACGGAGTCTTCATGAATGTACTCATGTATCTACTTACAAAATCTTTAAATATTCATTTGTGCCCTTTCGTCAGCTTTTATTCCTTGTAGATTCAACCATTATTTATTTGAATTAAGTTTTGTCTGCAAAGACTGCATCCAGACTGGTTTGTGCTTTATAGTTGTGGTGGACATTTAAAATTATTTTTCGAAATAAATTATAAAAAATGTGAGAATTCAAAAATTATTACCATTAAGTTGGGCAAAGATTACAAAATTGGGTACAAATAATTTCAGTCAGACTTTATCCAGGGAATTGTCGCTTACTTGCAGTGACTCCATCAAGTTGTCATTCTGATCAAATCTCGCTGACGACATCGTCTTCGCTTACGAGGTATGATCAGGATTATAGCAAATTAATCAGAACTCGTCTGCCCATTTTGCAACCAATATAAGAAACAATTGGGAAATAATACATATTGCTGATCTGATTATCATATGTTGGGTTTCATAAACTGGAGGAAAATTGACCACGCGGTTTTTAATTAAATCAACTTTTTGCTTCTTTTGTAAAATTTTCCTCTCTGCACTTACGAGGTCTGACCAGAGAGGTGGTTTGTGTTAAAATGTATAGAGGCATGCCAGTTGGTGGAATAAAGTGAACTTCTCCGAATCTTTATCAAAACGTTTTATATACGTCTTTCAACCTCCTGGTGGAGGTTATCTTGACCAAAACTCTGGTGCAGACTTTGTCATCAGCAACACCGTGCCTTATTATTGTAAACAATTACATGAATTGTTAATATTCATCAGTTTATTCATATCAACAAAAGTCAGTTTGAACTGGATTCTTCTGTGCCTCTCTGGAACAATGGATTCTATAATACAAATAAATTTCATATCCTTGTTACAGAATACATGTATTATGGCTCCTTATGTTGATGTTAACTATAAGATAAGGTAAGATACGATAACTTGATATTCCACAAAAGTAGAATATTTTTGTACAATGTAAAACGAGCTCAGTTCAAAATCATGTCAATAAATCGTAAAGTTTAAGCATAATGTTGAATATTAACCACACATTCACTTGTATAATATATCATCTTCTTTCACGTATATACAACCACACATAAAAGTTCCAGCATTCTAAAATGAGATCACGAGAGTGTTTAGATAAGATGGTAGATGTACCAATATAATAATAATAATAACAATAATAATAAAAATAATAATAATAATTTTTTACAACATTCTTATCACAGATGGTATAAAACTGTTTTTATAACGTTCTAGTCTTGTTTTGATGTCCAAAATGCCACCGCTGCGTTGTGATCTTACTGTTTGTGATGAGAGGGAATGTGAGGGATCATCTAATATTTTGTGGATCTTATTTAGACAGTTCATTATGTACAATGTGTTGAAGGTGTTGTGCGTGCCTTGTGTGAGCTTTGTTGCCTTTTTAATAATGTTGTTAACCTTCTTTTGATCTTGCTGTTTGCAGTTTCCGCCCCAGCAACACAGGCTGAACAATAACACACTTTTTGCGACAGACATGTGAAACAGTAATATGGTTTTGTGATCTATGTGAAATTGTTTCAGGTTCCATAAAAAGTACATTCTCTTATTCATTTTTTTACTGACGAGCGAAGCGTGAGAGTGCCAATCCAGTTTGTTGTCTATTATAACGCCAAGATATTTATAGTTGTTCACTATTCCTACTGTCTCATTGTTTATTTCGAGAGGTTGGAGAGGGGTCTTTCTTGTTCTAAGATCTATTATTAGCTCTTTTGTTTTCTCGACATTCAAAAGCAAACAGCTATCCTCACACCAGCCAACAAAATAATTTACAGCTGATTTGTGGAGATGTTCATTATCAGAAATAAGACCTTGTATGGCAGAATCATCAGCATATTTAATTAACTTGACATACCCTTTACATTCTTCAAAATAATTGTTATTTATGTTTATAGCTGGCTAAGACCAAATGGCTGGCATAGAGTTTGTTGATTGTATACAGAAAGAATCAGAGATCAAACTATTAACTTTTCCTGTGAGTACTGCTTATCAGTATTTACTACTTCCTGCACTAAAGCAGCAGTTTCAGTTTATATTAAATCATACTCAATAACTTTGTCTCATAGGTATCTCGCACAAAGAACCTAACGAACAGTGTTAACACTAAAATTACTCATCTGAACAATTTATGGAAAAATCATAATATTTAATGAGCCATGATGTTCTGATAAACGATCCTTTTTATTTATATAAAAAGGTGGTCCAATTTGTTATTGAATTATAGGGACACATTCAGCTACAACTCATGACTGGCTCATTTATTCAGGCAGGATTCAAGACAAAATATTCCACAATGGATAGTTTTCTACAAAAGTTTCCTCATGACACTGGATTGGTAAATCGGTTCTGGTCTGCTACATGGAACTCACCTGCGATTTTTGTTCTAAAATCCATGCTGCATGATATGCCTGGCATTTGCTCACTGACAGGTGTCACAATCACTGTGTAGTTGTGGTAAGGTTTCAGATCAGGCAGGGTCTGAGTACAATTTGTGCTGCCACTGTTCGGGTTGCTGACACAACTGTCTTTTGCTTGACAGCTGTTAGACGTGGCCTTGGGCTGAAAGACAATATATATATATGTACAAAACTAAAGTTCATATATAAACTTTAATTAAACTGGCAATGCATGTGCAAATTAAAAAAAACGCCTAATAATCTGGTAAAGCAAAGCAGTCAGAAAAGCGTTGAAATAAAAACCAAATACCTATCTATACATATTCGATGCAAGTGTTCTGTTGGGTAACAAACCATCACAGGACTCTCATGAGAGAACACATTTCCGCATTGAATTGTATTGCCCCCACTGACTCTATAATAGCTATCATGCATGCCCCATAGGCTATGGCTTAATTGTGGTTTCTCAGTGGTTAGCTTGGTGCTCTGGGTAGCTGGACCATTTACATGCAATAAATGGGCATGTTCATATATCAACACTGTGCACTCTATCTCCTAGAATTACCAAAGAGGTTTTTTAAACTCGATAACTTAAAAATCAACAAACTCATACTGTTTCTGGTTTTTTTTTTGGTTATATTTTTCTACAATCTTTTATTATAGGATTTTGTAAGGAGGAGTATTTGATTCATACTTTTACTTAACCAAACAATGTTTTTGGTTGTTTGTTGTTGTTGTTGTTTTTACCTCATTTTTTTCTAGTAGTTTTAATTCAAATGCAAGAAAGAACGACAGCAACAACAAAAGATTGTGCATTCATTTTGATGCATTTAGGTTGCAAATAAAGATAAAAACGGAACACCAAAATGGTGCAAATGAAACTGTGAGAGTCCACTTTCAAACCTCTGTTTTTAGAGGTATGTATGATATACCTCGACCCTATCAATAGAAGACGGTCGCAGCAGAATGTTATTGTTAGTGATAGAATAAGACAATGAGTCTGAGAAAAATTTAATAATTCTGCTAGGAATTGGCAAAATCGATTGTTAGAGGAAAGGACCTAGATGATGTTTTGGGTGTGCCCTGATGTCGATCAAACTTTTGATAATATGAGATTTTCAATAAACTTGTGACTTCTCAAAATCTGTATTTATTTGGCATAACAAAAGATTTTCAGTATTTACTATTCGGTTGTGATCAAAGTTAAGCGAGATTTAAGGTGATGATGAATCCACTTCTTGCCAGTAAACGCTGAACTGACATTGCATACAGTCTCAAACAATTTTTTTCCACATTTATATATATATATATTATACATATAGTCAGTCACACATACACACAAAAAATAGCCAAAGAGGCATTTTTCCAGGAATGGAATCCTATTCTCATGAAATAGATATTCTAATAACTATCAAAATGTATATTTTTTTTATGTCTTTCTGATGAACAGAGAGATATTTATGTTGAAAAAGGCAGGAAAAGTTCAGTATCAGTGCCTCTGATTTCTATGCTGTTCGTGGATTTCTGAGAGTAACAGACCGCTTATGAGGTTGAGATGCGGTTAAACAGCAATAATATCTATCAATCTAAGCTTGCGGTCATACTCATATCCTTGTTTTTAAAAACAGAATTATAGCTAAATTGACAAGACTGAGAGTTACCACGGCATTTTGCTATACTAAATTATTGCCTCTCTCAATGATCTCAGCATCTTCATTTTTTTTCCTTCTGGATGGTATATTTCATCAGTCATATAGATTATAGACAAATAGCAGTTATTATGCCCAATAATTCAGGAAATACATTGTCGCTGATAAAGCTTCTGATTTTTTGCTGAGAAACTGTTAGGACAAACAGAAATTGCTTACCGCAGGTTTCTCCCAGTCTGTGCACGTCACCTGGATTTGATACATGCAATTCTGGTTCTCCCGCACCTCCACCTGATAGCACATGTTTCCATGTGCATTCATTGGTTTCTGCCAGCTCACGTTTGCACTATATTCCATGGGTGTCACAGTCAGTGTACGGACAGAATCAAATGCTGCATGGGCATTATAAGGACAAATATAGGACAAAGATCTCTCAAAATTATACGTGTTTGAGAGTCAAGATGCAGAAACAAACTATCAGTTATGTAATCATGTCTTGATATTCGGCAATTATTTCTCATTCCATGAATTACTAATAACTGGACATAATTAAATGATTGTTGTTGTGCTGGGATTTAACGGCACATTAGCACGATTACGGCTATATTGTGCCTAACACGGTGGGTATATTTACACGTCAAAAGGCTAATCAAAGTATATTTATATATAAAATGTATTGGTGAATGGACGAAGCATATTACAAGTTATGAAAGGCATATCAAAATGTGTACATAAATTTGGTTAATCAAGTATTGTAGAGCAAAACTAACAAAAGACGGATATAAATAAATATGCGGCTTCCTGTGTTTGTTTGTTTGTTTGTGTTGGGGTTTAACGGCACATCAGCACGATAACAGATATATTGTGCCAAACACGGTGGGTGCATTTAAACAGTTAAATTCTGATCAAGGTGTAAATAGATAAAATGTAGCCATCAACGGACAATGGGTTTATGAGTTATAAAGGGATATCAAAATGTGTATGTAAATTTCGGGTAGTCAAATATTGTAGAGCAAAATAAAAAGATAGATGTAAGCAAGTTTGCCGCGTCCCGTGGGGACCGTCGCATGCTTAACAATGTATCTGTGACGAAGCGATGTTAACGTTTGTCATACAGGCCAACCTGGTGTAAAAAGCTCAGGATGGCCTGCGGCTTCATTTTATTAAATAGATCTTTCAGAGAGCGACTCGAGAAGTGTATTTCTCGAGCGTCTCTGAAGTCGGCGCAGTCGATTAATATGTGTGCAACTGTCAGTTGGCTTCCTGTATGGATCGCCGCATGCCTACCAAGTTAGTTGTTAAGGTGGGGATGTTACTGTCTGCAGCACAAACCAAACTGGCGTAAAAAGCTCAGAGTGGCATGTGGCTTTGTTCTGTCAAATAGATCCTTCAGAGAACGACCCGAGAAATGGCCGCCCTCCGACCGTCTCCGAAGCGAATGCAGTCCAGAGGTATGTGTGCGACTGTCATTTGACAGCTACAGGCAACACATTATGGGAGGCGTTTCTCTTCTGAGGAGGAAAGAGTTTGTGAGGTGAAGTGGGCCAGACGTAGGCGGTTGAAGACCACCTGCCACCTGTCTTCGTCTTCGCGGCTGAGCAGACCCTGGCCATGGTCCAAGGTCTGATTAGATAGAGTAAAGTTTGTTTGCAGTCTGTTGACCCCATCGCTATTGCCATCGTGATTTTATGTACTAGTTGATGATCGACCTGAAATCCAGATGAGGGACTCCCTCATTCCGGGAATGTAAAATCAGGCCGACTTTGGCCATGGAATCTGCTGCCTCATTTCCCTCAATGCTCACGTGACTCGGTAGCCAGCAGAACGCGAATCCCGACCCCCCCCCCCCTCCCCCCCCCAAAAAAAAACCCTGCTAAACAGATTTTGAAGGCGTTGCAGGAAGTGAGTTACTCTATAATCTCTAAAAGGGGCTTCAGAAACATTTGCCAGGCACCTCGGTCAATTGTACTGAAAACATCTGGATTTATAGTTGTAAACATTGAAATGATTCAATTTGGACGAAAATTTCGACAACTTCTAGAACATCAATTTCTGTAAAATTTTGTATGCGACCTTACATTTCAAAGAACGTTCAGAATTTATTTTTCTTGAAATCGCAAATCATCACGATTGCAAAATCCGTTATTTGCGCTTAATAAAAACCATGACCTTTGATACAGAGTTCAGGAAAATAGTATAATGTTTACAGTAGACGATAACATCGAACATACTTTTTACATGCAAAAGCGTAGCCATTCACTGTTGTAGAAAGTCCCGGAGAGCTTCGAGTGTTGAAACAGCCCTTCTTATGAATGCATTCAGATTGAAAAAAAAATGCAAACATATTTCAAGCAAACTATTTATACTGCTACGCAGTTTCCGTATCAACTGTTACTAACGTCATAACATCATTACCCCTCGTTCACACCAAACTGAATCGGACGGACGACCGACGACGGCCGAGTGACAACGATACAAAAATCCTCTTTATCATATGATCGCATTCACACCAATCTACCGCCATCGGGCGAGTCAATTTCTGTCGCCCGTCCGATTTTTCACTTTTACCGCTGCAATAAAATTTCACTGACACTCGGCCGCGTCGTCAGCAGATGGGTATGTTTCGGGCCGGAAGTCTTAAAATAGCACAGACGAAATGATTGAAGCAAAAATTTTAAAACATTTTTTTGTCATCAAAT
>JBCEWB010117321.1:0-11616 GCA_039654565.1 Peronia peronii
TAAAGCGCTTAGAGCCTGTACTTACGGGGATAAGCGCTGTATAAATGCTCTCTATTATTATTATTATTATTATTATTTGGCGAGGAAAAATAATTTGTTCACGGTCAACATTCGCCGACGAAAATAAAACAATATCAGCTTTGCCATCCTCCCCCGGTTATAAATTTGAATCATTAATTTAAAGTTGTGGCCAAAATTATAACATTAAGTTTCAATGACATTCTGATATATCACTTTTAGAAATACCGAGGCAATATACAATGGGATGAGGCAATATATAATGGGATGAATTGAAGGAAACATTAAATATGTAAATCTCTACCAAGAATAACGGAAATATCTGAGGATATGGGGCTACAGTCTGTTGAATAAATAATCACATAAAATGCCTGTTCATAAAATAACTGCGCCTGTATCAAAACTGCTCGTTTCCGATGACAAATCAATGAGAGTATTCAACAATCTCATGAAAAGCTTTACAAAACCAGAGATGTCGTTAGAAATCACAACAATGGCTTCTTTGTGAGCGATGATGTATGACTTCCTCTATGTAAGAAGAAACTTGGAAGTGAGTGTGGCAAAAATGACAAGAAATTAACGTAACTTTAGGCGCGCTTTCAACTCTCTAGGCAACCAAGTGTTATATTATGGGACAATAAGACCAGTGCTAAGATTGGAGCCAATGGTGACGGTGACATTTTGGAAGGAAACAACTGTACATGGTTAAAAAAAACAAAAAACGGTGCAGAATGTTGCTGTTGTTTTTAATGGCGTCGTAGTTGTTCTTCATTTGCTGCTGCTGTTGTCATTTTTATCATCAGAAATGTTTTGATTTCTAGGGACATAATTATTCTACATATTATTTCATAGACTTGCAAATTTCCAGGTTCAGAGGTCTTGGGCAAGGGCACAAACATTCATTTCTGTCAAGGATGTCTTTATCCACTATAGGATAGCTTTTTTATTTCTTGGTTGTTGTTTAAAACTGTTCGACTTGCTGCATTTCAGCGGCAGAACAAACGAAGCTGATTCGACTATATGTCCTGTATTGTTTCATATCTGACCTTGAAAAACAGCGATTTGATGCAGACCTTGACAACGATACCAAGAAAATAAACCATTTCGAGACAGAGATAAGAATCTCAACATGTCCGAGCACAAAATAGTTGCTATCAAATCCTGCTCGAAATGCCACTGGTAAAGATAACAGCTGACCAGCTCACAGGTAGGAAAGCCCTCAAGAGCAGGTTATTGCTGCGAGAATCACCTCACAGTCGGGTTGTTTCCCTGTCCATGTGGGGAGAAACGAGTCCACATTACCGTCAAACTTGGCAGCGAACTCGGTTTGAAATGAGAACCTGCCTACGGATGCTCTGCGTGAGTAATTTTTATAGGTTTTCGTACAGTCGAGATAACAGGGTCGTCCAATCGTTAGTTTTTTGACGGCTAATATCCTTCATTGTAGCATGAAACTCCATTCCCATGGGCGAAGAGTAGTCTTTCCATAATACCTCTACAACTAGGCGAGCTGTTAAAACTATCAGACCATTTCTGAATTTATAAGATCTGTAGGCTAGGTGGAGAAAAAGAAGCAAAGGAATACCAATAGAAAATGTGATGTGAGCCACAACTTTTTCGCCGCCTTGTGATCTTTTTTTTTATTTACGTATTTCTGTTGTTGCTTTTATTTTCAAACAAATTTTTGGAAATGATTATATTTTACCGCTTTAAGCAGCTGCTCATAATCAAATTCTGATAATACTTGTAATTAGATACCCATTCGTATTTAAGGTTCACTTTCCTGCCAAATACAGCGTCACTGATCTCTTCTGACAAAAGAAGTTAGTCTTGGTTAACTAACTATAAATTGCATAATAATGGGCCTGTCAAATTCTAATCTAGCGTCAAAAGGACATTACAGATCAGGCCACGTCCCACACAATTATAACTCCCAGCTGGGGCATTCCTCTGTTTTCTGGGGTGGAATGGGGGGGAGGGGGGGGGGCAGAAATCACAGTAATTAGTATGGTGGTTGTATGACATGATTGGGCTGAAAACTGTGTGGATTGCACGAAACTTATTGTCAGATACACAAGAAATGTTTTATATTAACGCGGTTTCATCCACTGACGTCCTATGGAGAAATCTCTGATGATCGAGCCAGTACGAGTAAAAGCGGTGATGGTTCAAAGGGCAAATTGTCACGAGTGATCCGTAATTCGAAACTAATGCCAAAGCTACTTGTTAAATCTGGTCACGTTCTTTCCTGTGGTTTATTTCATATGCTTGTAAAAACTAGCACTGCAGGAAAACAGAATTTGAAACTGCAAGCAGAATCTGCAGTCTTATATAGACACTCATGAAATGAGATGTTATAATTGAAATACACGCACGGTTTTATGATGAGCGAAATATGCTCGGCCTCAAACATGTGAAAATTGTTATAATAATTGTCATAATGATAAGCAGTTGCAACAGATTTATTGCTTCGAGAACTTCCTGCCCTGTTTGAAAACCACTTTTTAGTATTCTTTTTGAGCTCACACGATGCAAACCTTCACTTCTAACCCGCATGCTGGCTGTGTGGAACAGATTTGTGTCCATTCATAAAAGCTGGTCATTGCCGGCAACAATTCATACACAGCTGCGGGATCGAGATAACCACCAGCAAGGAGGTTGAAAAACGAAACAAACTCACTCACTCACACAGCTGCTGGTGTTTTTCACGTATGAGTAGAGAAGAGGGGTGCTAAGATAAAAGAATGATATATGGTCTCTGTATTGCACATGTAGACAATACTCTCCTCCCAATATAGATTTTTGCCTTTATAGAGCATATGGCGTCATCACCACGGGCATGGGAAACAGGTCTTAGATGTAAATCATTGTGTTATTGAATTCATATCGTCACTAAAACAAAGTACTCGATTGATGCACGACGCAAGAACCCTTCGTTCACCCTGCCCTTTAGTCAGAGCAGCAACTGGTTACTAACAGACAAACAGTGGGGTGGGTAGAAAGACTGACAAACAAAGACAAAACAAAGAACTGATGTACGGTCACGCTGCAAGACGCAGAGATGGCATCCTAGTAAGAGAGAGAGAGAGAGAGAGAAAGGGGGGAGAAGGAAAGAACAGAGCCTAAAACACAGAAAAACAGAAAGGAATAGAAGGATACTGGGGGTATGCCTGATACATTTCAGTAAGAAAAAGAGAAATAAGATCCCATGGAGTAATTCAAAAGTCCCGGAGGAGAGGAGTTGGGGCGGGAGAAAATTGGGCAATGAAGCCATACAAACTAAGGGGAATAATTTATAAGGTCCCTATAGAGACAACATTGCATCCATTGTCCTGCAACAATGTGTCGATAAAAGCAGTCGCAAAGGTCAGACAAAAAAAACCCCCTTTAACAAGAGTAATAATTACTACAGGAATTGCAACCATTACGGAGGACAACACGGCAAATTGGTTGTGATTTAGAGCAATTAATAAACTCCGACTGCTTATAAATGTCACTTGGGACGTGTTAAGCCAAGCTACTCAGATTTTGCAGCTGGATGTCCTCAGCACCATAATTCTTTTCACTTGTGCCACAACATCCTATTGTTTCTTTACTATAATGGAGACAATCAATGTGAATCACCTCCACAGACTCCACTAATCAAATCCACAGACAGAAATCTTCTTGAATCTCATGAATATGCTCTTGCTCCCGTTCTGCTTTTCTCTACTTTTGGCCATTGTCCAATCTCAAACTGATCCTAAACTAAGCTATGGGGAATTTCAAAGTACAATGAAACGATTCATAGTCGTCTAGAACAGCCTTTGCTATGAAGAATCAGTAGTGTCCAAGAGGTGAGAAAAAAATGAAATGAGATATGCAAAGAGACATAGTTTGAGGAGTAATATAGAAAATGACATGTGTGATTGGCAAGATAAAAATATGAAAAATATTCATTGTTTTTCTCGTGAAGAAATGAAAGACTTGCCAGTGCTACTTGAGATATGGTACTTGCCATCGATAAATCTGTGAGAAAACTCCCAAATACACAAACAAGCATTCAAATACATAATATACATAGTCAAATACACTTAGATACACACCCTGTCAGGGTCAATGTCATAGTTATTCGGAATGAAACGGACGAAAAAAAAACACAAATCCTTACGCCATGGAAGACCGCTAGAGAGCATTCCGCTGCCATGGGACCCGATGGGTTTAACACATTATTGACAGATAGAGCCTACTCTTTTCGCCAGAAACAATGGCAACTAAAATAGCTCATTGATCATTCTGACAGCTTCGGGCCTGTGTTCCCCACGGCAATTTCTCCAGCTGACTCACTCAAAATCCCACTGTTTCGAGCACACGGTTGTGAGCTGCAAATGAGTTCAAGGCTACATCTTCAGCGATGCGAGAAGTCTGCCCTTACTAAAATCCAGGATGGCATGTCCGCTTATTCGCATAGCTGCTGGTATCGTATAATAAGGAAAAAAAGTTATTGATGCCTCACTTATGAGTAAAAATTGTCTTAAAATAAACTCGTCAATCCTGACGATGCGCCTTTACATAAAACCCAATCAATAAATCCTGCTGCATGACTGCCCTATCTCTGATAAGTTATCGACCAGCATTGTTTTACACATTCAGTGATATTTTTCATTGCAAGAACTCGGCCAGCAAGATTAAACTGACTTCAGTGCATCAAAGAATCATTCACGTTTGGCACAAGTAGTGGTACAAGCATGATGCTGTCCTTTTTCCGTAGCACGATGCTACTATGTCGAGACTCCGCAATATTATATGGCGAAAAAGCGCACAAAAAAAGTTAATGACTCTCATTTCATTGCATCTGATTTGGCATAAAATCAATGTTTCCAGCGGCCTACAGTGGAGTTATTGATCAAAGCGTTGATTGTGAGATGCCAAAAATAACTTCACAGATCTGTTATGATACCCGCTTAAACGTCTCCCTCTCCCGATATTCTCTTTTTGCACCAACTTTATCAGTAACATTATGCATTGCCTTGCAAAAGGTTTTGGCAATGAAAGCCAGTGAAGGGAGGTAGTAAGTCAGGACAAGAATAATTTATAATATTCACACATTTTCTCACAAAATGTTTCTGAACGGAAACACCAGAAGCTGAGTCTGGTGCAACAACAATATAGTTGTAATTTGCTGTTGACGTTGCAGCTGTAGCAGCTGGGTTGTTGTTGTTGTTGTTGGTTTGTTGTCGATGGCTGATGTTGTATTGTTTGCGAATATTTTTGAAAGGCGATTGTCGAAATCAAGAACAAAGGATACGTCGCATTGTTTCTTTGTCAACATTTGAATCTAGTGCAAAATAATGTCCGACCGCTTTGTTCGAGCAATGATATGAATGACTTGTAGTAACTTCCTGTTTCTGTGAAATCATTTGAAGTATAAAAGTTCCACAATCTGTTATAGCGATGCATTACTACTAAGTCGATTTTATCTTTTTCAAAAGTTATACTGCTTGCCATATTTACCACGCTAGCTTCCCGCCACCTACTCCGTCATCATCCTATAAAAAGAATTAAGGACATAAAAATACGTCCATCAACACTGAAACAGGAGAAAGATCTGGAGTAAAAGACTTCGATTTTCTCATAATCTGAATTTAGTTACCTGTAACCCTTTGCATCCCTACTCCTTGTTTACAATATGAGAACCACCTGGAACGTCCAGTGTAACACATTCGTACCTCCAGTAAGCAGTTAACACGCATGGGGTAGATCGGTACATTACCTTTGCTAGTTTGAGCTCTTCAAAAGTTACGCGTGTTCGAGAGGTTGTGCAAGGCGCTTTCCATTCCCCCCTTAGCTCTACGCCTCATTCAGCAAACCACCTGCCGACAGGTGAGCATAATCGCTAACGATTGTCAGAGCGATAATATGGAAGGAAAACAAACAGTGAAGGATATTTCTGGACGTTGATCTGCTACTCGGCAGTTGGTTAGTTTGTTCTAGTTGTTGTTTTTTACTTCAGCAATATTATAGGATATGATATTGACCGACGTCTTGACTCAGGCAACATCAGCTTTGCCGCGGGGAACAAGCATCACTGAATCGGTCAAGTCAAATGCAAAACATTATGCTTACTAAAAAAGTGAACTCAGAAAATTAGTCTTTTTTTTTTTCACCATTGAACACATAACAGTATTTGTGTATTATTTTCTACTTAAATCATTGCTTCACCCTCACCTATTACTCGATCTCTGTTGATCTCTTAGGGACGCCTTTGAAGTTGACGCCACTAACCTCCTCTAATCCTCTCTATCCTCCACTGCTCTTTGAGAATCGGCAAATCTAATTATGATCAAACACTGAAAATTGTAATACGCCTAATGCTTTGCAGATGATGAATAAAAAAAAAAAAACAATTATGAAATACTTAAACCTAAAAAATTGACTGATGACATCCTTTTCTCTTGAATGGAAAAAAACCTATATCTTAGGAGAGCTTGGGGGAAAAACATACCTTCGGTGTCATAGATCTAGAAATAGAAGTTAGAATACAATACATGTATATGATTGTACGTGTATACAGCAAATGAAAAATAGAACTAAAAATGTTTCCTCCGCTTGTTCCACGGAGAGGAAGGTGAAATAATATCGCGATACATCATGAGCACAGCAACATTTGAATGGTGGATATCTATTTTGTCCGTTCTCGATGAAGAACACCTGTCCTTTAAGGTGTGAGAAAAAGGTAAGAAAAAAGGCAGCGTATCACGGTGACCGAGATCTTATGATGCTTCATCAAGATTAAATGGATTAAGTGATCGGGAATGACTGCGTGTATAATGAGTAGCTGGGGGGGGGGGGGGTTGTATGGGAGAAATGCGTGAAAATACAGAAGAGTGCGCCATATATTTACCATTCTAGGAGAGAGAGAGAGAGAGAGAGAGACAGCCAGAGAGAAAGAGAGAGAGAGGAAGAAAGGAGAGAGTGAGAGGAGAGAGAGTATGTGCAAAAAGCGAGGAAAAATAACAACAGCAACAACAACAAAAACAAACTCTAAGGACTGGAACGGAAACGGCCGCTTTTAAAAGTGAAAGAGTTCTTGATAATTTATACCATACTATACATAAAAGGTTGTTAGAGAGAGAGAGAGAAAAAAAAAGAGGAAGAACATCCGCCCCTGTGGACGAACAAAGAACAATGTAAGGAAAAAGAGCTAACGAGATGTAAAAAAAAAAGAAAAGAAACGTAGAGCAAGAAAATGAGGAGGAATTACTATGATTTTATCATCGCAGTTAGGCCTAAAAGTGCAAGAGAGAAAATAAATATGATGCACACACAGCCACGCGTTTATACACACAAACACACTCACACAAAACGGATGGTGGTCAGGTTTTATAGGAATTGCAGAGAAATATAAAATACACACAGACATACTCACACAAACACACACACACACATTCACACGCAGAATGGGGTGTATTCAATTGTTTTTGTTTGTTTGTTTGTTTGTTTTAAGGTGACGGAAAAATATGAAAAACACATACACTCACACATATATAAACACGCACACACAGAATGGGTGATGGTCAGGTTTTCATAAAAGTGAAAGAGAAATAGGATAACACACACACACACACACACACACACACACACACATATAGTAAAGCAGGTTGCCCTCAAGTTGTACAAATCATTGGCCTTTGTAAGGCCCATACACAGATAACGTCCCCAAGGCAATTAACAATCAGAACCCCTGCATTATTCAACCCTGTGATCATCTTTGTTTCATTTCTTGATCACAGCAGCCTTTTTCCTTTTTCCTCTTTCGTTTGTATATATGTTTGTGGGTGTGGCAGTGTTCAGACAGTTTTATGTGGGTTATCCGTCTGTCATAATTTATGTATTAATAAGGTTTTGTATTATTTATTTATTTATAGATTTATTTATTATTATTTATTTATTTATCAATTTATTTATTTGTTTCTGTACTGATTGACTCTTTTATAAACCTCTAATTCTACATTACGCGATATAACGCTAATATTCAGGAACACAATTGAACTATGTATGATACCAAACCCACTAACCATGCCAGCTGAATAAAAAAAAAAAGATGGTGTTGATAAAATAACAGCAGAGGTAATGGACCTATAACAACAGCTGTCGTATGACGCGGAGATGATTACTGAAAAAAATGACGGGTGAGTTGATACTACATTCTGTTATCTGATAGTATTTATTTCTTTGTGATGAATATGTGTTCCAAATCCCATTACTGTATATTTCATTGATGAAATACTACAAATTTTAAACTTTGATATTTTGGTCTCAGATGGGAGATTCTGTCAAAACAAAATAAACAGAGCAGAGAAGTCTCTTCAGGAAAGGTAAACTTTTAATATGGGCTGAGGAGGTGTCGTTCTTTATTTTCACTACTAATTCCTGTCTCCAATAACAGTTTCGCTTTCTCGGTTGTTTCACTGGTGAAGCTGGTGATCGTCGTTGTGAAAAGAACAGTGTAGTGGGTACCTATCTCTTATTTATCGAGACAGTGATGACGGAAAGCGGACTCTGTTGTTGGAGATGTGTATAAATGACAATACAACCACAGCTCTCCTGCAAGCACTTATAGAGATACACAGCTCTTTCAATGTCTATAGCACTAGTTAGAAGTTGAATGTTATGCTAAAATTGATATGGCTGTCCCTCTCAAAGTTCGTAAGCACAGCTTATCTTAGTGGTTTTCCCAATTACATTATATCTTGCTTCGCTATCCAAGATTTCATATCTCTGAATTTCTGACATCTGAAGCTTACATTCGACTGCTGAGTGTTAAAAGCTATAATTAAAAAAAAACAAAAACAAATAAACAAACAAACAAACAAGGAACTAATAAACTGATCATAACCTTTCAAATCTCAAAGAAAAGGGGGAAGGGCGGCGGAGGGATATAAAAATATTATATGACGATATGTTAAACCTTCTCTCTCGAATTCTAAAATCCACCTCTCTTCTTGTGGATTGTTACACATCAAAGAGTCCACACAAGCGACTCACAACTTGACCATAACCTGTTTAACAACTTGACCATAACCTGTTTAACTTCTACTGATGTATCCAGCTTACTTACCGTAAGCGCTCTGATATTCCATCTCTGAATTTTGAAGATTACTCATATTACCACATCTTCTCTCGGTTTGTGAAATTCCGCCTTGGAATGTTATCACAAAAACATCCAGACAAAGATTTTCAGATTAATCTTAACCCGTTACAGTTTCAAAATGAATTTTGGTTCGCTCTCTAAAGATCTACCTATGGAAGTTGTCTCCAAAAGAACAAAAAAAAAATTTTTTAATTAAATGTTACAATCTCAAAATGAAGTTGGCTTCGCTGTCTAAAGACCTACTTATGACAGTTGTCTTCAAAAGAGAAAAAAAAATTAGTTAAACAAATTATGAGTACACTAAAAAAAATAATTTAATTAAACAAATTATGAGTACACATTTCTAAAGCATCACATTAAGGACGTCACTGCATTATGAACGGCCGTGCAATTGCATCTACATGTACATGATTTATGACCCATATATCCTCAAGGGTTCCCATCATTTTGTATGTCGTTAGGACATAGGGCTAGGGCACATTACGCTGTTTCACGGTGCTGTAACTAAAGTAATTTTCTGGTTGATATGTATGTCACATTACAAAACTGTCGCTTCTACTACTTCCACTACTGTGGCTCTTCTCTAGCATTAAGTGCGTGTCCAGTTTGGTAAGAAACATTTTTGTGGGTAGAAATTTGGAATTTGGAAATTTTGCCTTGGCTCCGCGAACTCGTTATCCGAATTTCAGCTGCCAAAAGTTCGTTTTCCTACACGCTGAACCTCCAAAATATATTCGCACTTATCCGAGAAGACTAAACATGAGGCTTCCCTACTTAAATACCAAGGAAACATTGAGTCACTGAAAAAAAAACGGAGTGACTACCTGGGCCTAGTATTGCAATGAGGAAGTATAGGCAAATATAGAAGTTGCACCACATAGTAAAGGCAAAACAATTTTGTATTGGCTCATACTTGGGAGCGCCTGTTCTCAGTTTGAGGGGGGGGGGGGGGGGAAGGGAGGGCAAACTCAGAAACACGTTCCATAACCAACTGGAGAGAACAACTTGTTTATGCACGGACAGAGAGAAAGAGATGCATCAATAGGTCCAAATAAACTCCAGGACTGGCTGCACCGATAGGCCCAAATAGACGGCGCCAAAAAAAAATGTAAGTTCTAATTGTCTAATCTTTTCCATCCCCCGATAGGATTCGAATTTCAAACTCGCGATGAAAGTTTTTGCCAGAGAGCAGAGGCCTTTAGAAATCCTGCTAGTCCCGGCTGTCCTCTCCTGCTCTTCCAGAGCCTTTTATGACTACTTCCTCCCGTTTTGGCCAGCATGGCTTACTATGGCATTGCAAGTGAAGGACAAATGTAACTGTTTTGGTCTGCTATTACTCACTTTGTTTTCCATGTCCTCTACCTATCCTCTACCTACCTTTGTGGTCCTCAGCTCTCTCTCTCTCCCTCTCTCTCTCTCTCTCTCTTTCTCTCTCTCTCTCTCTCTTTCCAATGAGCCATTTTGATCGTCCACCAAATTACTCCCGTTTGCCAAGTAGAAGTGGCGTAATACAAGTATTGTAAAGGACAAAATATGTTTTTTCTTACTATTGTGAAAGACTTACCATTATGATGCATTTTTTTTTCTCATTCGTTTTTGCTTCACGTCTTTTAATATAACAAGGCGAAAGGTGATTGGCTCCTTCTTTGCAATGCTTGTTCTTCACCTCTTGTACTTGGCAAAGGAAAGCAACCTAGCAAGCTGATAAAAAAACCCAACTCATTTCTGCCTTGTCTTCTTTGTTCATCTGAAGCCCTCAGCTTTTTTTTTTCTACTTAAAAGGTACATTGTTACTAGTTATGTCACAGCGTGATCGGCAGGCACCGAATTTGGAGATCTACAGCAGTAGGTTATTCTAATGTGCGTTTGATGGTACACATCCACTTTCATTCCTGCCTCTTCCTGTGCTTTTTATTTTTTTTTCGCCGTCAATCTATCTATCTATCTCACCTGTTAACTAAAAAATAATACTGGTGAAATGCCATGCTAATTTATACAAAAAGAATTAAGCGCGTATAGTATATAATTGTATGGATAAGAAATGTTTGAATGACAATTGCATAATGGCACATTTTAATGTTTTTATGAAATGGAACGAGGCTTGTCCCTTGGGACTTGCGCAAGCACGACCGTTCATTGCATCTATACATATCAATTGAGGAAAAAAGAGAATTGTCTCATGAAATGCCATCTATTCGGGAAAAATGTTAAAAATCGATAGCGTATACACCGTGTTTTATCGATTTTCATGATCATTATACTCAATGACTAAAAATATGCATCCAGATGGGTTAATTTCCTCTGCTTGGCGAATTTACTGTGCTTTCTCTCTCTCACTCTCCCTGTATCTCTCTCTTTTGTCTCTCTCTCTGTCTCTCTATCTCATTTCATCTGTCTGTCTGTCTGTCTATCTATCTATCTATCTATCTATCTATCTATCTATCTATCTATCTATCTATCTATCT
>JBCEWB010117332.1:0-11615 GCA_039654565.1 Peronia peronii
ATGGATGGATGGATGGATGGATGAATGGATGGATGGATGGATGGATGGATGGATGGATGGATGGATGGATGAATGGACGGGCGGGCAGATGGATAGATGGATGAATGGAGGAATGGACGAATGGACGGACGGACAAATGGATAGATGGATGGAAAGATGGATGGATGGACAGGAAGACATACAGACGATAGACAGATAGACAGGCAGTCACGCAGACAAGTAGACAGACAGGACATACACACGGAAGACTGACAGGCAAGTAGGCGGGGAAACCGACAAACAGGTAAATAGACAGACACACAAGCAGATACATGCGCATGCATCCATTTTCCTTCGTATTCATCCATTTGTTTATCCATCCATCATTACTGATATACTAAGTTATAAATCTGTTTATTCATTCACAGCACTGGGAGTGCAAACTACTCATCAGTACTTTTATGTATAGTGTGAACGCTTGCAACATGTGGATCTTTGCCGAGGCTCTTTATTTGACTATGTTAGTCTACAGACCCTTAGCTACGGAGAGGAGCGGGGTACGACTCTACGTACTGCTTGGGTGGTGTGAGTATATCTTTCTCTGAATATCATCCTCTACAGCAGTGGTTCCCAATGTTTTTGCACTCGCTATCCCTTACCCACAAGCTTGAAATCCACGCGTCCTCTATTATCAGAAGCTTGATTTTTATCATAATTTCTCTAATGAAGACGGAAAGAAACATCTGAAAAAAAAATAATATGTTAATGCATAAAAAATTTAGTTGAGTTGAAATTAACTTTATCCCAAGGCACCCCTAGTAAGGCTAAGTGATCCCCCTGCTGAGGCTTTATCGCAACTCACCGGTTGAGAATCCCTGCTCTACAGATATAAGCACCTTTAAATATGTTCATCTTTGGTGGAGTGGGGATCAGGAGATAAGATTTATTACAGCGGCAGGGAAGGAGCACAGAAAAAAAAATCATCTCAGCAAATAGTAAGGAAAACAGCTGTAGTGAGAGAGCCCTCCACAAGAGAGATAAACGGTTTATGTTATCTTTATAAAAATAGCATGTGTCTCTCACTTCAATTCACTGAAAGTAGGGGTCAAGTGTATAATAAAGCAATTGCATATTTTTTGTTCCTCTTTGCTTTTGAAATTTCGCACACCCCCTCGTCTGTACCCAAACAACATTTTTAATTCATTTTAATAATGTACACGGCATAGAATTTTAGAGGTTATGAGAATTTTACAAGCAAGTTAACAAATTTGTATAGAGTCCCGGGTGGGTGAGACAGTTTCATAAGTTAACCAATTTTTATAGAGTCCTGGGGATGTGAGGCAGTTTCACGGGTTAAGCCATTTTTATAAGAGTTCCAGGTGTGTGAGACAGTTTCATGGGTTAACCAATTTTTATAAGAGTTCCGGATGTGTGAAACAGTTTCCAAGTTAATCAATTTTTATATAGTCCCGGAGGTGTGAGACAGTTTTATAAGTTAATAAATTTTTATAGACTCCCTGGTGTGTGACACATTTTCACAAGTTAATCAGGTTTTATATAGTCCCGAATATGTGGGACAGTTTCATAAGTTAATAAATTTTTATACAGTCCCGGGTGTGTGAGACAGTTTCACGGGTTAACCAATTTTTTAGTAGAGTTCCGGATATGTGAGACAGTTTCACAAGTTAATCAATTTTTATAGAGTTCCGAGTGTGTGAAACAATTTCATAAGTTAATCAATTTTTGTAGACTCCCTGGTGTGTGAGACAGTTTCACGGGTTAACCAATTTTTATAAGAGTTCCGAGTGTGTGAGACAGTTTCATATGTTAATCAACTTTCACAGAGCCTCGGATGTGTGAGGCAGTTTCACAATTTAACGAGTTTTTATAAAGTGGCGGAGTGTGTGTGTGTGTGTGTTGAGGCCGAGGGGCAGAGGGGAGGGGGAGGATGAAGAGGCTAAATGAACTTTCCAATGATGGTGAAGATTTAATGCTGATGGTTATGTAAACCTAGACCTACTGTTTAGTTATTCAAAGATGACTTTACTTCTCTGTATACTGTTCAACTTATAAAAACATCCTGTAACGTTACTTGGTTAAAATATCAGGGCACCATCCAACTACATACATCGTAAATGATGGCGGCATTCCATGACGCGGAGGCAGGGCGAAAGAAATAAAGACAGTTAAGCGGGCTTTCAATGTGTCACTAAATCGACTACCGGTGTCCATTCGTTCAGTGATGTGATGTGACGTGACGTGATGTGATGTGATGTGATGTTATGTTATGTGATGGGATGTGATGTGATGTGATGTGATGTGACGTGACGTAATGTGACGTAACGTGATGTGATGTGATGTTATGTGATGGGATGTGATGTAATGAGTGGATGACTGGGGTGGTTGTTTTTGGTTGGATGGATATGGATGTGGAGGTTTGTAACAGCCTTTACAAAGCAACATCACACATATTAACGAAGTGTTAATTGGCATCGGTTTGTTTCAGCTCTATCCCTGGTATTTATCATACCCTGGCTCGTGGTCAAAGCTGTCAATGAAAACACATTGTAAGTACATTTGCGTTGTCTAATTTGTCTCAGTCTTCTCATTTGTGTTTGTCGTCATTGGGTCATTTACTATCAGTGTGGATATTGTGAATGCCACTACTCGTCAAGCATCGGTAGATTCAACGAGAAATAAGGCGATAAAATAAAATATCGACTTACTTACACTGCCTGTAAGCATGATCTACTCGGGAGCCCTCTATCAAAGGTTTCAAGGATATCATCTTTTGCTTTCTTTCTTTATGTTTTAAAGATAGGTTTACATTTCTCTTTTAACACCTGTCGCATAGGAACATTTGTTTTTATTTCTTTGATTCGTTTAAATTGATAGCATTGATCGTCTAAGAATATATATCACAATTTTATTTTAACCAAAAGGTGTAGATCTGTGTGAATGAGCATGTGTTAAACGTGTTAATTGTTGTTTGTTGTTGTTCTTGTTGTTTTACCATTGATTCAGATTTGGGCTTGTTACATTCACAGTTGTTGGAACATACAGCACAATCCGGACTATTACTGGATCCTGCGAGGGTCAGGGGTTGGAGTAGTTGTGGTAAGTTTGACTGGTTGTGGTAAGTCTGACAGATAGTGATGATGATGATGCTGATAATGATGATGATAATGATGATGATTTTTATATGTTTACTTTGTTGCCCCGAAGAAGAGTCAAATTGACTCGAAAATTTGGCAGAATATCAACATCAATGTGAAGTTCTTTATGTGTTATTTGCTTTTTTTTTTTGTAAATTGTGTAATTAGTTGCCGGTTAGACAGCTTCATATATGTTATGAAATGATGATGATGATTATAATGATAATGATGATGCTAGCGTTATTAATTCATTTTATTAGCTCAATTCTAAATTCTTCATATTGTTTTTCAACTTTTTTTGTGTGTATTTGATTAGTTGCCGGTGGACAGTCGTCTTAATTTTAAAACATTTTTCGTAAAATGATGATGATGATGATGGTGATGATGATGATGATGATGATGATGATGTTGATGATGATGATTTTTTCAATTTGACTTGAAGATTTGGCAGAGGATTATTAACATCAATATCAAATTCTTTGTATATGTTATTTGCTTTTTTTCCAATTGTTTGATTAGTTGCCGGTTGGACAGTCTTATTTATATTTTATAGAATGATGATGATGATGATGATGATGATGATGATGATGACTAGTCAATACCATCAGTTTTTTCAATATTTAACAAATCGAGCTCTACAGATTGTTATTTGTTTCTTGTAGTATATGAATTAGTTGCCGGAAGACATTGCTATAATTCTATGATGATGATGAAGATAATGATGATGTTGTTTATATCAAGTTGAATATCAGTAGAGACAGAGATAGAGTAACTCAAGAGATACTATTAGCAAGAAGTTGTGTAAGACTTGGGATGAATGAGCCTGTGTAGGTTTGTGTATGTGTGAGTGTCATGTGTGAGCTGAAAGATTAAGTGAGAAAGAGAAAAAAGAGACAGGGGAAAGAGAAAAGGTGGAAAGGGAGGAGCAAGATCAAAAGAAAGAGAGAGAGAAAGAGAGACAGTTTTATGAGAGGTGGCAAAGAAGAAGTGAGAAAAAGGCCTAGAGAGGGAAGACGGTAACCTGATGCAACAAGTAAACAGAAAAGACAGCACTAATCTTCCTTCGTTCACCCTTATTCCACAGATAAATTTCTTCCTTTTCTTGAACATATTCCGAAAATTATTCCTGAAGCTGCGACACAGTACACATCTTGGTGCTTGTGGCAAAGCCAAATACAGGTGAGCCTTTTCAATCGTATTTACCTTACCTGCATTCGTTGCATGGATCTATTGCCAATACGGTTCATTCGTCCACACAGCCGTTGTCTCTTATAAAACAAAGGCTGCCCGGCTCACCTTTTTGAATTTACAACTGCGACAATGGTGTGTAAATTCAAACATTGCAAAGTCGCTCTACCCTGAAAAGAACATTTCTTCATTCGGTGTGTCAGCAAGCGATACTGACAGGGAAGAGTTCCTTTTCATCTGATAGGCTATATAGGCTTCCTTATAGAAATCAGAGTGCTTTGCGCCTGCCCAAATAACGTCTGGATAGTCCTCCTGTCCATTCTAAAGTTTGAACCAGTGAGATATCGTTTTAGATGAGCAGTGTTCATTTTATTGCATCTCTAGCCATCCTCATAACAGACCAACCATTTGGTAGTCACTGAGGCTGACTGTTTACATCGACAAGCTTTGAACGTCACCGTGCCAAAAGCAGTAGCAAGAGGACAAATTGTCGACTTTTAAACACGTTATTCATATAAAGTATAACGGCAAAAATCCGACAGTAATTAATAAAACAAACCATTAGTGACGTCAAAACATTCATCAAATTAAAATATCATGCAAAAAATATTAAACATTTACAAAAATGGCCAAATTATGAAAAGGCCGAAATCTGTGAGCACCATGCCTGCAGAATTCAACAGGAGTCATGCCATCTGAGTTTTGCTCACCGAAATTTCATCGTCTCCGAATGAAATTGTCCAAACTACGTAATAAAAGTGTTGCAGTTAGAACAATTTACTTCATGGGGCCACGATTTATTGCCAGCCTTCAATGAATCGGGTTACCTGGCCTGTTTACAGGAACGCCTAGCTGTACCGAATTTGATAGGAGAGTGACGTAGTGTTTCTGTTAACACATTAATCTTGTTGACTAACTTTAGGGATGTTTTTATGTAGGCACATTCAAAGACCAAAAACAAGGCTTTGTTACAACGGGGGAGGGGGGGGGGAGGGGGGATTACTACCCAAAAACAAGGTTCGGAACAACAGTTTGGTATGACTTTGCCGTGCCAAGTGACTTGTGAACGCCATATAAGCCGAGAGGGTGAAACCTGTCCAGTAGCCTAGTACGTGTCCTGCAGGATTCAGTACCGTCTAATATACTTCCAGTCCAGCGCTCACTTCAAGCCATCAAACCAACAAATACTGTAAGGTTATTGTTCGATGTTATCTTTGGAAGATTATTATTTGCTATTACCTCACAGCTTTTGGCAGTGAGAGGTTTATTAAAGAAAAAAAAAGTATTGACAATGCTCCATAAAGTAAGCTTGAAATTAACCAGACCTTCGTTAGGTTATTCTAAAACCAGACAGAAAGGTAGTCTGATGATGTTTGACTGAGATCGTATAGTAATTACATATAGAAGATCTGTATTAATGGAAAACATATGTATAAAGCAGTAGACAATGACGCAAGAGGATGAACAGATTGCTCAGCAGTAGGACACAATCACAGAATTATCTGCCAAACTGATGGCTTCCAGATCCGCCCGCAGGTTAATCATAGATTTCAGACAAACACGGATCAGGAATAGACAAGAAAAACGTCCGCTACCCCAGGTGACATCGTACTATTTATACCAACCATCAAAAAATGGAGAATTTGTCACAAGTTCTGATCTTGTCTACCAATATAGATGGACCTAGGTCACCGATGTAGTATTTAACACCCTCGACTGTCATTTCGCTCTATCATTTGGGGTTGTGGCAATGAACAGCTAGAGGGAACCAGCAAGTGGAAGTATCGCCGTAACGTTGATCAAATAGCATCTTATGAGACGGAATTGACAAGGCAACTGACGTTGATGCATCATTTTAGCCTTTGCTCTTTCTCTCTCTCTTATTTTTTTCCCTTCTCTCTGGGTGATGTCTGAAAAGGAAGATCTGGCTCTCCTACGCACAAACTATCTGGGCCATGTTCAATGAATGACATTATCTGACCCAGAAACTGTGTCCGATGGCTGGTGTTTAAGACAAATGACCACAGACTTTGGGGGAGGGGGGGGGGTTGGGATCAGGGCAGGAGGTGGCCAGGAAAATGGGAGAGAGGTCACATATTGGAGAGTGTGAAATCGTGCTGTACCAGGGTTTAACTACTGGGCGATCATCTGACCCAGTTCCAGAGCAAGGGACGGGCAAGTGACTCCTCGGGGCGAAGACAGAAAATGACACAAATAACGACGATAATTAAGAAGTAGGAAGTATATTCAATGATAAGACACATGTCCTTTTAGCGGGAGTCCTTTTAGTGCAGTGGTTACTAAATCTACGTGAAACTGATTCTCGGTTGTCCATGTGGATTCCATTCTCCAAGTGAAGGATTTATATAAAGAATAATATGTACACATAAGTATATTATTATCCGATATACTCCTTTGGACCAGGAACGGTTTTTCTCAAATTCAATACATGTACTAGGAAAAGCTTACGAAAAAGAGGGAATAGACAATTTCTAGATTTGCAAGCACGATTAAAGGTATGTTTATTAATGACAAGGATATGATGTACAGCTAGAGGGCAGAAACGATTCTGGAAACGACAAATTTAATGCATTGAGGTGATTCAACGCAGTGATGTAATTTAATAAGCCTGTACTGTATGGGAATAAGCCCTATACGATCATATGAATGCCAGCTTTTAGTATTATTTTTGTTATTATTAGTAATAGTAGGACTTGTAGGATTACAAAAACCTGTTCTATTTAATCACAAATATGCTAGTACTGAATGAGAAATAATAAATTTTAGAAAAATAGCTACAAATAGTGCCTAATACAAACCACAGTTGGGGCTGCACAGGGCATAGATAATTGAAAAAAAAAAAAACATTACTTAGTGATGTTCGCTCGGTCTTGGCACCGACCCCGAAATACATGTATCTCATTAGCGCAACGACAGTTGCACTGCAGAGTTACCTGTAATTTTGTTTTGACTTTGACCATTGCCGATGAATGGCATGCAAAGCTTGACAGGCCTTTGACGGATCAAATCAGATGTAATAACAAAATTTAAAGTGGGAATTGGCAATGTTTAAAACCCAATATCATAAATCTGTGTTAGATTTCCATGTAAATTTTCATGATTTTTGAGAGCAAAGCTTCCGCATGTAATATGTTTCAATTTTTAGCTTACTTCATGATCTATATATTACTGTTACCATTGTTATTGTTGTTATTATAATATTTTATTATATTGTTATTATAATTCCCACAGGAAGCTGGCCAAGTTCATTCTGGTGCTGATTCCTTTGTTTGGTATCATGTACATAGTTTTCTACGTCGCTGTGCCGTCCAACTTTGAGGAGACAGACTTCAACGTGGCCTATCTCTATCTCGAAATGGGATACAACTCTTTCCAAGGCTTTTTGCTGGCGTTACTCTTCTGCTTTCTCAATGAGGAGGTACTGCATTATTTCTCTTGTTCTGACTTCATCTCTGTTGATAATGCCTGCAGTACGTAGAATGAGATTAGGGCAAGATAAAACCACATAATGTAGTAATATAGGCTAATATGGCATATTATTTATATTATCGAGTATGAGATGTGGCAAAGTGCAATCAGATGACAAGAGGCGAGACATGATGACAGATTTTAAATGCGTTGTATTACTATCCGAAGTGACAAGTGATGAAAAAAAAAGTTGTGAAAAGAGAATTATCTGTCCTCTGTCTTCTTTTTTCTTTCCCCTTATTGTCTTTTAATTTATATGGCAAATAGCAACATTTGCTCGTCAGCGATTTTCTTATTAATTATCGACGGTAAAATTACTGACAGTTCGTACTTATTGAATATATGACAGTGTATGGTTTTCTATGTAATGATTTGAGAATGAAGCAATAAAACTGGCAGCCATGAATCTCTGTGACATCGAAGTGGCAACAGGTACAGTTTAGTCTACCAAAGATAAAATTAATGAAGATCTTCAGTAGCTAGATCCTTCTCGGAAACAGAAATACCCTGGTTACACAGAATGTGAGTCAAATGAAAGAAGCAACTCATTAAAGTAAATAGACCTTCATTCTGTCAATATGGTCTCATATTGATCCACAGTTACTACACATCTGTCACAAAGATGTAAATGCATCAATGCGGGTATAAGATCGCAGTTTATCAGTGCCTCCTAACTCTAAAGGTTTCAATGGGGGGGGGGGGGAAGGGGAGGGGGTGGAGGAAAGGATCCAGATGTCATATTCACAAAATATTTCAGTCTTCTAGCGTCCATATTTTGGTTTAACACACCTTTACCAGACAGGATTTTGCAAGTTCTCCATTACCATAGGCTATAGACTTCCATGAAACTATAATATTGGATATCGTAAACCCCATGCTGAAATCAATATGAAGTGATAGTTTCACATATTTCTAGGAAACACCACTTTTCTGCCATTGAGATCATCTTTGGATTGTCTTTCTAGTGTGACACCAAATGTATTACTTAAACTGAATTCCAGGATAGTAAGAACGACGAGGACATTACATAATACTTTTCTCTTCACCGGAACCACATCCTGATGAACGTAATGAAAAGGGATATATGAGTCATGGTGGAGAACGAAAGACTCGTTCACGAAGAGTGGACTCCACTAAACAAAACACATGCAATGGTTCCATATATTTTGTGTCATATCGTCCACAGGTCCACGGGGAACTGAAACGAGCATGGCACAGACATCGGAGTCGGCGGCACGAGATGTCCGCACTCAACAAAACATACCAATTCCATTCGTCACAGAGGAAAAGTCAGTCCATCATCGGTCGTGGCTGCCAACTAAACAGCAAACAGCTGCCTTTTCAGCACAATACAAATCAGCACAGTAAAGGGTCGCGTCCGCTCAGAACATATTCAGTTTCCAGTGATAATGGTAATGAGTTGACTCACTCCACGAACGCTGTGCAAAACAATTTTCATTGTCCCCACCGAAATTCGGCTGAGAAAGATGATCTCCAATCGACGACAGCATGCAGCGTCAACAGTCTGGTGTTTCCACACTTCACAGACATTGGCGGCACTGACTCTTTGCTCAAACAGGCCGTGCGGACTAGCACGCACGGCAGACTGATACGGCAGAGCACGGTCGATTCGGAAGATAACCCGAGTATAACCGGGGTCCCATCAGATATCACCTGTTAATGGCTCACACTCCCAGCAAACCTCCAAATACAGTCGATGTTTGATAAGAGAGAGTAACAGTTTTGAGATAGCCAGCCTTTCAGTATGTTACTATATGACTGACTTCTCTCTCGTTCTAGCTTTCTCTCCAAAATAAAATGTCAGCGTTCTGATTCCATACTAATATTTTTCCTTCAGTGGGTAGGTATTTAAAACGATCAGACAAGATAGGATGAGATAAGGCTTATTTGTCCCCAAAAGGAAATCTGAAGAGAAATGGAGTCCTACAGAGCCGGAGGGAACATCGGAGGCTCATCTAAAGACATGTATCAGAAGGCATAAAAGATAATATAAACCAGGCTGGGGGCAAACCACAGACCTTACGACAGCAACAACAACTTCATGTCTCATTGAACATTTACATGCATATCTCCAGCGCAGCCGGCTATTATCCTTTCCGCGAGTGAACTTCTTGATTGCTGGCGATCAAGGCTTATATAAGGAAACACCTACTATAATCTACAGAGCACTCACGGGTGGATGGGATTCGCTGTTGTGAAGTTTGTATTTATGAATCTGTGAATGAGCATTTTGCGTCATCGCCCTGTAATGTTGTCCACCAGTGATACTCGGGGTGGATCATTTTGACAGCTTTCACATCTTCGCGGCCAGGACGTCCATGTGTCCATTCTGTTATCTCCTCTGTATTAAAATCAGTTACCTTTTCAACTACTGAAGGCTACAACCAATATGCTTGACCATAACAACACAACAACAATAACAACAACAACAACAACAAGTAATAAGAAATAAAAGAATGTAGTGACCGAGTCCATGAGGGTGAGGTCATTTCATGAAACGTTTGCGTTATAATCTTACCTGCCAATCCCAAAGTGAAAGCGGAACTTTTCAATTGAAACAATTTCTCCACTGATCCGTGTTGAAACTGTGGTGGCTGCTGATCAAGATGAGGGTCATGGGGAGGGGGGGAGGAGGGGGCAGGGTGCTCTCTATCTCTCTCTTTCTCATAGAGAAAGATCATTCATGACCAGGACGGCTTCAGGAGACATGTACATCTATGGCTGCCCACAGTTAGACTTCGGCCAGTTTCGATTACAAACGTGAACTTCATGATATTTTCAGATGGTTGTAGCCTACATCTGTTGACATCGCCTCCATTGTAACCCATGTACTCTCTGTCTGCCTTATTTTCTACTTATATGAAATTGTCTTTTTTACACCTGAGAATACTGTACTTCTTTCAGAAACTTTTGCCAAATGTCTCCGTGGATTTTCTCGAGAGCTGTTCGACTTACAACCCTATTTTTTGTTTCACTCGGGAGCTTAGATTTTCTTGAACATTAGAATTTCAAACTTGTAGTTGTATTGTCACTTCACTTTTCTTTGAAAAAAATCTAAATGCTTCGATTATTCACCATTCTTTTAGTTGTCAGGGGAGGAGGAGGAGCCGAAACGTGCTTGTATCTGACCAACTATTAAAACATCGCAACTCTCCAGTGAGTGATATAATAAATAATATATTAGAAGTGCAAATAGGTTAAATAGACAATACCCGCAAGCAGCTCGAGTCTGATCAAGGTTGTTACATTGAAGTGTACGGCATATGATTCCGACTGAACTGCTGTTGACACCTCTTTCGCTGTGCTGTCGTCATCAAAATTTAATAAGCAAACCCATATGTATACGCCTTGTTTTCTTTAATGTAGCATTAGTGTGACATATGAAACAGCTAGAAAAAATGTGGCTTTATTCATCTGCAATGACGAATGTGTCAATTAAGTGACTGATTTCTCGAAAGATTGATGGATTGGATACTTGACTAACTGACTGATTGCCAGATTGATTAATCGATTAATGACTGATTGACAGATGGATGAATGGATGGATGGTGGATAGATAGATGGATGGATGAATGGATGGGTGGAGGGATGGATGGATGAATGGATGGATAGATAGGTCGGTGGGTGGATGGATGGATGGATGGATGGACGGATGGATGATGGATGGACGAATGGGTGGATGGATTAATGGATGGATGGATGGATGGAAGGATGGATGGATGGATGGATAGATGGATGGATGGATGGATGGATGGATGGATGGATGGATGGATGGATGGATGG
>JBCEWB010117365.1:0-11614 GCA_039654565.1 Peronia peronii
CACAACCCCCATATCATTTGCTATCCGTGGTCTGTGGGTGCGCAGTCTAACTGTTGAATAATATAAGGTTGCTATGTAAATAAAATGTCAAGAATAATATCTCTAAAGTCGCGGTCACTTCTTATGTAAAACTAAATTTTAAAAATAAAAGGAACAGTTTTGGTTTTAATCACCACAACAGCGGAACAAATGTGCCATTCACAAAAGTGACTGTGTGTCAAGTTTCAATGAATTAATATAACTAATTACTGAGCTATTGCAATGTAATGAATGCAAATATTTCTCAACCTAGAAACAGTCCCTTGGCGCCCCGAGAGTTGCCTTTATAGTAATGTAGGATACGATCTCCTAGAAGGCTCATCCCTCACACCTTAGGCAATTCTTCATAATAAATCTACATGGATGGCTTTAACAAATAAAATTAACTGACGTAAAAATTTCATTTACTGGATCTTACAAAAAGAAAGCGAATGTTGGGTAATATAGCCTTTTGTCTTTTTTTGTTTAAAGCAGAAACATAATATAACCTTTTTCACTCCGGCCTAATGACAAATGTTTTCCTGCAAGGGGAAAAGAAGTTAATTTTTCTTAGTATGAGTAAAACTAATGAAAAGAGAGTTAGCCACCCGAGGGCAGACTCAAGTTTGAATATGACGATAGTGATAGTGACCTACCATGAACCAAATTTTGAGGATAAAAGTAATTATTTCAACCAAACTGAAATCATTCTCGTGGAGACGAGGCCAATGACCCAGTTAAAGAAATAAAATTTAGATGATTGGAGAGGAAAATTGGTGGTCTGAAAATTGACCAGGAAACCTGGTACAGAGCACGGTTGATATAACATCGGCTAATGGCAGGGCAGACTTGGAGATCGACCGTACTAGTGGGTGGAAAGAGAACTTCTTGAGCTTCTTGTCCATGGTGGTCATGTCATTGACACGCTGAAAGATCCGAGTCTGAGTCTGAAATAATAATGAAGTAGCGTTTTGATATTATTTTTCCAGAATGTTCATTTTGGCTATAATATGTGATGTTTCTCTCGGTAAACTCTGAAGCTGAATGGAGAGCAATGAGCTTATCTTTCTACTGATATCTTTTTTTTTTCTCCGGTCAAGTGTTTGCTGTTGTTGTCTGGCTGTTCAGGTCAGGAGAAAAAGAAAGCGGGTGTTCATATGTCAGAAGTGACATTTACACATTGCGACATCACAACAGAGAGATTCAGTTATCAGTAATATTGTATTCTTCTTAATTCAAATCGAGCCACACTTTCATTGACCTAAAATGCAGTTCTTCTTTTTCTTTTTGTTTCCTTCTGGTGGGTTTTAATCTAATCTCTAAGGTCTTGACAACGCTTGTCCACGATCTGACAGCAATCAACTTGCATATATGAGATCGTTTACTGTGGCTTCCCTGTAACACTTGAAAGAATGCATTGTTTAATTTATTATGCAGCCTTGCGCAGAACCTCCGCGGACAAGTTATATCCAGTGTCCACAGAAAATGAATTGGGAAGCCCGTGTATTTTCACCGGCTGTACTGAACTCATTACCAGCAATAATGGGCATGCATAGTGTGTTTTCTTAACAAAAAAGCCCAGTATTTGAAGATGGTGACGATTAATCAAATTCAAAAAAACATTTGTCAAGTCAACACTGTTTGTATTTCGTCATTGGGATCTGTATGTATTATTGTCATTACTTCAGGTTGTTGAGGTGGGTCTAAATCATATGCATCACGAGATATGTTAGAAGTATAGAAATGGCTGTATCTTTGCAAAGAATTGGCCCTTTAAAAAAAAAAATAGATATTAAAAAAAAATATAGTTTACATTTTTAAAAAATTACATTAAAAAAAATAGTTTACATTTCACTATTATTACCCATAGAAGTGCATAATTTACTGCTCTGAGATTTATTTACGTCCTTTGGACCCTATTGAGTATCACATTCAGTATCACTATATATATATTTTTTTTTACAGAGCCTTACAAACTACACTGAGATAGACATATATCTACTGATCATAAACACAAACACTCTAGACTCGCTGCTGATTCAATACTTGGTTGTTATGACCACTGAAAATCGTTAATTTTTCAGCATGTAAATCGAGAACAATTTGAACACTTTAAAGTTTTATGGTGGTCACTCATGTTAATAACGTATAATGGGCGATGAGGACAGTTATAAGTGTTAAATGTTTTTGTTTCGTTATGCTTTAAGAATAATATTTGCAACAAAGTCTCAGCAGGAAAAATTGAAATTCTATGCTGTTGTGTTACATCTTGTGGACATTCTTTTCTGTATTTGACAATGCACATTATAAACGAAGCAGAATTACCATAATTATTGTCCCCGATGATTTTTCGGCATACATGAACAGTAAAAAGGTTAGATCTATTTTGAGAAAGCTCATTTTTCAAATATTGTAGGGGAGAGGGGGGGGGGGGGGGGAGAGTTCATTGGCCAACTAATTGGGTATAGTCACTGAGTATATAGGGATATATCTATATGGTTTTGGAAAACATCTGCCTATCTATCTGCCTGTCTACCTACCTACCTACCTACCTACCTACCAACCTAGCTACCTACCTACCTACCTACCTACCTACCTACCTACCTACCTACCTATCTAGCTAGCTAGCTAGTTAGCTATTATTATGATTTATCTAGCTATCTCGTTGTGTGTCTGTTTGTTTATTTGTCTGTCTATCTATCTATCTATTTATCGTCTGTTTATCCGTTTGTCCTTCTGTCTGTTTATGTATGTTAGTTCGTCTGTCCGTCTGTCCGTCCATCTATTTGGCCGTCCTTCCTTGGGTCCATCTATCCTTCCTTCCAACTGTTCATTTGCCTGTCTGTCATTCGGACTATCTTTGCGTCAGTTTGACTGTTTGTCTTCATCAGTACATCATCACATATAAATGATCACACTATAGAGGGAATGGGCCGGGACTCAGAGAGTCAGGGAAAAAGAAAGCTGTTGTTTACGGTCTAGAATAAGAAGCCTTAGTTCACACTTACGGAGGACAGAAGTTAATGATTATAATGTCTTCCTTTTTTATGCGGGAAATCGGACTGGACAAATATTGTAAACTATGTCACCGAAAAAAACAAAAACAAAAACAAAAACAAAACAAAACAAATAAACAAAATAAAAAGAGCACAAACATGGCTGTATGGATGAAAGGATGGATAGATGGATGGATGGATGGATGGATGGGTGGATGGATGGATGGATGGATGGATGGATGGATGGACGGATAGATAGATAGATAGATAGATAGATAGATAGATAGATGGATGGATTAATGGGTGGATGAATGAAAGGATGGATGAATGGATGAATGGATGGATGAACGGATGGATAGATGGATGGATGGAGGAAGGATAAATGGATGGATGGATGAATAGATGAATGGATGGATGGGTGAATGGATGGACAGATGGATAGATGAATGGATGGGTGGATGGATGGATGGATGGATAAATAGTTTAATCGATGAATGCATAGGTAACTTTCCTTATTTGATTGTTGTCACTGATGGGGAAATGCCTCTGATAATAACATGCTACTGTACCACTAAAGATGTACTGCTACTCGTGAAAAGAATGGAGACAATCAAATTTTTGTATTTACTGGCTTTTGTTCCTGCCTTTGTCATTAGTGCAATCTTTGCATTTACACAGTGGAATATAAAGTGTTCAGATTCGTTTCAGAAACATACTAAAATTTAGATCAGATAGTATGTTGTTGTGGTATATTTTGTTATGCAATAATATATTGGGCACTGCTGTTGTTGTTTTGTTGTCAGGGATGGGTTTTTTTTTAGTCATTGAGTCGTTTCGTAGCGAATCGTGTATTTTTTTTTGTTTTTTTGTTTTTTGTTCATCCGATGCGGTTTTGGTCCTGATTCTGGATTTCCTCAAACATTTTCTTTAGTCATCCCTTCAATGTTCCTCTTTTTGGTTTTCCCTGTAACTGTTTCTTTTAGTGCAATTTCAGCAAAACCACTAGTATGTGACTGTAATGTCTCAATTTACCGTCACTCATAAGATAAGATAACTTAAGATAAGATAAAATAAGATAGAATTTTTTGTCTACAAAAGAAATTCCATTCCTTGTTGATAAGATATGCTTATGAAAAACACATTCACACTCACATGTATTTAGACAAAAAAAAAAAAAAAGAAAAATCACAAATAACATCAGCAGAACAAGATACACTCAAAAAACATCGCCACAACTGGACAAGCGTCTCGCTGATGGCAGAAATGAATTTCAGTAACCCTTACGAATAAGTCTTACATGCAACAAACGCTCCTCTCTTTCGGAATACTATTTCAATTGCAAAAAATAAAATAATGAAAATATGAATGAAAGAGAAGGCCATACATATTTCTCCCTGGAACTTACTGGACACCGAAACAGAACAACAGGTGTGAATTCAATTCTAGAAGGATTTCCTTTGATCTGTATTGGCAGTGGAGGCAGAATAATTCTAATCAAATAGTTTATATCTGATGGCTTTATTTGATAAGGCGAAATGATATACTCATTAGAATTCATGGGTGTTTGTCCATGGTGTCATGCATATTGTTTCAATTATTATAACGTTATTGTAATGTCCGTTTATTAATTGTACTTCACCTACTTTAATGAATGCGATTAAATTTCGTTCTGGTGTAAATGTCTACAATATGATTATCAGAATTAGAGAGTTTATTTATGCATGAGTGAATCTGATTTCCTTGAATATTCCAGACTGGTTTCAAGGTGGAAAAAAAGAAGAATCTTTGACAAAACATACATGTTTTTGTTGTATATCTCTATGATATGGCTTCTATTTCCGTCTCTCAGATAGGTCCCCGTGCCATCTTTGTGCAAACAGATTTCATTAATGTTTATCAGATGTTTGACGCAAACACAGGCCGCAAGATAGCACTTATTACGTTAGTGTCAACTCACGCTTTGGTTTGTCTGCCTTACATAGGCTGCTGTTGATAGATCCTTGCCTGTGTTATTGTTCTGTTGGGATCTTGTTTGTCATTGTTTTTCTTGTTATTGTTGTTGCTGTATTTATCCTGCTTTGACAAGTGATGGCTGTTTGTTGTTGCTATCTGATGCTGTTGCTCTTGTTGTTGTTGTTTTATATCACTGTTGTTATATTTACATAATACTTTGGCTGTTGATGGCCGTTGGCGTTATTGTTGCCACCTCTGTTGTAGTTGTTGTTGTTGTTGTTCTTTGGTGTCGCTATTTTTGTGGTTCATCTTATTATTAAGTTTGGTTCTAGGTAGCTGCTGTCGTGATTGTTGTTACTCACGTTGCTGTTTTTTATTGCTCTTGTTAAATTTGTCTTATTTTTGTTGTTGATGGCTGATGTCATTGTTGTTATCATGCTGTTGTTGTTGTAGTAGTTGTTGTTGTTATAGTTGATGAGTTTGTCTTTTTATTCAAGTAATAACTTTTGTCACGGATATTTTTTGCTCATAACGTAATATTTACTGTTGTTGTCGCTGTCCTATCTAGTGTCAGTGATCTCATGATTATTTGCCAGTCTGGCTGAGATCCAGTGATTACTAGAAGAATCTTTGCAGTGTCTAATATTCATTTTATTATAACTTCGTGTTCTATACTTTCCGCTCCTCCCCCTTCGCCCCTCCATTTGTTTTACTTTGTCTTACGAAGCAATCTTAACTCCTATCTATTACGTTGCTGCCGATCATAAACACTTAGAGTGTAGCAAAATAACTTAGTTTTGGAAAACAATTGTAGGGTGAAGTGAACTGAAACCCTTTGTTCAACTTTTCTTAGTGATCACAAAATAATAATTTAGAAAGTCAGCTTCGACACACTGCCCTTGCACTCTGTTCCATGAAGAGAAGGTATTGCCATGTTTGGTAAGTTTTCTCTGCTTGTATTCATATTTCATAGAGATTATTTTGCTTGATTTGAGCATCTTTGGGATCATGTGCTGAGAATGTACCGTGAGTGTCTCCGTTGGATTTGTCTAGGCAATCATAGATTGCGAAACGTTTAGATTCCGTGCTATGCGGGAATAGGTGTTGTTTAAACACCATCTTTATTTATGATTATAATTAGATCTACTTTTTTTTTCTTCAAGTCAAATAAAACACAGGTTGTTACTTGAAATAAAAATATTTAAACAATTGCTGTCGTTAAAATTCTTCTTCTTCTTTTCTTCTTCTTCTTCTTCTTCTCCTCCTCCTCCTCCCCCCTCCTTCTCCTCCTCCTCCTCCTCCTCCTTCTTCTTCTTCTTCTTCTTCTTCTTCTTCTTCTTCTTCTTCTCTTTCTCCTGTAATCCGTCTGGAGTCATTGGGACGCCTCCTGACCAGTTGTGCACTCTTCTCCATCCGTTGCGGTTGTGGACCAAGATCTGGATCTCCGCAGATGTTCTCTTTATCCATATTTGAATGTTGTCAGTCCATCCTTTTTTCTGCCTAGCTATTTTTCGCTTGGTTTCTACTGTTCCTTTTAGCACAGTTTTAGTCTTCTGATTTGATACTGCGCCAATCTTCTTCATCTGTGGCAGTTGTTGGCTAAGGCTTGGCAGTTGTTTTCTTTGTTATTTCTGGATATCTTTTCTGCTGGATACTTTTTCTTTGCCCATCCAATGTTCTTTCTAATAAAGATCCAGCAAGGACACGAGATCTTATTTTATAGTGTATCCTCTCAATTTCCTTCTCTTCACCATCGTATGATCACCTCGACTTTAAATAGTTTGCCAATTACGTTGTCTTTGCATTTTTATATGTAAGAATAAATCAAAAGTGTTTTTAAAAAGTTCATTTATGCCATCAGCGATAGCCTTATCAAGTTGCAACAATTTTTTTTTTCGGGTCTGGGTTTATTCTGATGTTTTCATGAATTTCGGTCTGTGTATGTGAGTGTGATAATGCATGTTACAGGTCGATTTGTTTCATCAACTGTGAGAGGAATTTCCTTTTAAAGGGGGTGGGGGGGGGGGGGCCCCCTGAAGGCGATATTTTTTTTCTTATTAAAGCCAAACCATTTTAACCTTTTCCCTCGAATTCGGCATGTTCAAAGTAAAGGAAAACAGTGAGAAAAAAATCGACTTTTTCATACGGTTGCCATGGCAACGCTACCATTTTGGCGTCCCTAAATAATTGACTGATCTTAAAATCTATCTCCTCCGTCAAATTTCAACGGAAATTGATAAAACGTGATGAACATATTGTTTGACATAATATCTAAAAACTTATTTATTTTCAGCTCTTCCTATGCAATAGAAAATTTTCTAGAAATTTTTGAAAATGCCATGTAACAAAAATTCAAATTGCTCCGTTTTTTTTTCATACTAAAAACCTATTTTTCTCTAAAACTTATCAACCGAATGGGCCGCGCATACGTATGCTTTTTTTGTTTGTTTTTTGGTCTTATTATGAAAATGATGTATACCAAATTTAGGTAGAATCGGTCTCGAAACAAAAATGTAGATAGCAAAATACTGTCAAAAAACCGAGTTTTGAGAAAAACACGTTTGAAGGTTTTTTTTTCAGCGAAAAATCGACAGGGAGAATTTTTTGTTCGGCTTTCAACCTCGGAACAGCACTTTTTTACATGACTTCTGTGTCTCTTGTTGCCGTTTTGTGGCTTTCTGGGCCTATCTTTTCTCGCATTTTGCTCCCTAACCCCCGTCATTATAAGGGCTCCCATAGAGTCACTTCCGGATTCTTGAGGGCCTATATGTGCCCCTCATATCTTTTTTTTTGTCCAAACCAAGAGTGTTTTGACCTTTACTATGGCATACAGTCCACAACTGAGCTCTGAAGCAGCAGAAAGAAAGGAAAATTTCACTATTTATAGGACGTGGAAATTCATTTTAGAACGCTTATACGGATAATCTGCATGATCAGCAGTTTTTTCGCCTCATAGGGATCATCCAGTGTCCATCCCTGACACTGGGGTTCATGATATTGTTAGAAGAGGTCATGGTCAAGTGTCTTATGCACTTTTTGCCCATATGTAATCATATGGTGATGATCTATGACTGCATGTAGCAGCCAGATGGAGCCAAATCCTGGTTGGCAGTAGGCTAGGACTACCGTTGAATGACCATTGGTCAAACACGTTAGAATGGACATATCCACTTTTTTATACCATTTTTACACGCAGAAAAGGCAGGGCTTTTAAGAGAAAACAAAAACCCAAAATCGCATTTTTTTTTAGCAAAATCCATATTTCAGGACGCCCCCTCCCCTTTAAGGAAAATAAACTTTATCTTATCTTATCTGATCTTTTCTCGTCTTATTTCATCTCCATTCATCCTATTTAAATTAGCTTAGCTTATGTTAGATTGGCTTAACTTATCTTATCTTGTCTTGTCTTGTTTCGCCCTGTCCTGTCCTGTCCTGTCTTGTCTTGTCTTGTCTTGTCTTGTTCAGTCCTGTCTTGTCTTGTCTTGTCTTGTTCAGTCCTGTCCTGTCTTGTGTTGTCTTGTCCTGTCCTGTCTTGTCTTGTCTTGTTCAGTCCTGTCCTGTCCTGTCTTGTGTTGTCTGCTCCTGTCATTGTCGTGTCTTGTCTTGTTGTCCTGTGTTGTGTTGTCTTGTCTTTTCCTATCCTGTCTCGTCTTGTCTTGTCCTGTCTTCTCTTGTCGTGTTTGTTTTGTCTTGTCTTGTCCTGTCTTGTCTTGTTCTGTCCTGTTTTGTCTTGCCTTATCTTGTCCTATCCTGTCTTGTGTTGTCTTGTCGTGTTCTGTCTTGTCTTATCTTATCTTATCTCATTCTCTTTTTTCTCTTTGACAGTGTATGAAATGCGGGCCTGGTGAGATAGGCCAGTGTGTGGGCCCCAACATTTGCTGCAGTCCTCACTTCGGCTGTCACTTCGGCACTAAGGAGGCGGAGGTTTGCGAGCAGGAGAACCAGAGCATGACGCCTTGCGTGGTCACAGGGATAGCGTGCGGGGCCAGGGAGTCAGGCAACTGTGTGGCCGACGGCGTGTGCTGTGATTCGGGTGAGCTGCTTCTCTGGCCCTTGGCTCTCAGTCCCAGATTACAGACAACAAAAAGAACAGCAATAGCAATAGAACAACAACATAGCAACAGCAACAACAGCAACAGAAACAGCCGTGAGCTGCCTCTCTGGCCGTTGCCGTTTGAGCCCAAAATAGAAGGATACACACAAGAACAAAAACAATAGAATAACAACATAACACAATATAGCAACAACAACAACAACAACAACAGCGACAACAAGAACAACAATAACAACAACAACAACCATAATGACCACGACAACAATGATGTTAATAATGGTAATAAGAAAAAAATTTAATGTTTGTTGTTGTTGTTTATTGTTGTCGTTGTAGTAGATGTTGCTATTGTTGTTGTTGCTATCATCAGCAGCATTATCATTATTATTATAATTGTTATTATAATGACAACAAACTTATTTCTAGTCTTAAAAACGATGATGATGATCATGACGAAGTGCAGGCGAACAGGCAAGAAAATTTGGTGCTCTATCAACTTCATTAATGTTTTGCTCATTAATTCTTGTTGTTTGTTTATTACAATGTATTTGTTGCCTGTTGGTAGTCTAAATCTTGTTATTCAATATATTCCTATGAAATAGCAATGTGAAAATGTTGATTGACAAGCATGACCGTTAGAATAGTTCTAAAGAACCTTGTAAACAAAGCATTATCATTTTTGTTCTTTTTTTTTTGGGGGGGGGGGGACAACTATTGACATTTTTGAGAATATGGGGATAAATATTATTGCTAAACTGTGGCATCAGCCATAATTGTAAAGTCTGAAAATTGGCATGACATTTTCAGTGACATTATCTGGTTAGCATTGCCTTCCTCTAGAAACCAAGAAATACCTAAATATGTATTATGCTCAAACGCCCAAAGTCGGACTTACTGGTCCACAAAATGGTGGTTGGTTCCTCGTATGCGAGGATCAATGAGGGGAAAATCTTTGATTTCAATGGCACGCCCTTTGACGACCATAGGCCAATCCTTGAGCAACTGCACACCCGAATACAAATTGGATATGGGTATCATGCATATCCTTGAGCAGGCGGGCTCTGTTGCAGCTGATGCCTTCCTTCGCCTGCGCTTGTCCTCTGTTGCCCCTAGTCTCAAAAACCCCTGCACATCGTTTTGTCACTACCCTTCTATGCCTCTGTCTTGAACAATGACAGAATAGTACATTTTTAAAGATATAAAATTTAATATCGAGTTCTGATTTCCGGGCAAAAATAAACATTTTGTTTCAGTCGTTTGGATGATGCTGTGTCATATTTGAAACATTGAGCCATGTAGATTTAAGAAATACTCGTATTTTTGCATTATAACGGAGAAGAGTAAATCTAACACAGTAAGTGACAACTGCTTTTCAAATGACATGTGGACACTTTACAATGCCAGTATATCGGCAGTTCTGATCATGTGCAATGGTAAATATGTTTTGCAGTTTTATTTACACACCAAGGCTGTCTGAAATGACGATTTAGATGCTAATGTTGAAAATGAGTGTAATATAATAAGTATGATATATTTGATTACTATGGTTATCATTATCATCATCATCGTTATCATCATCATCATCATTTTATCATTTTATAACATACAAGAAAACTGTCTAACCGGCAACTAATTAGACAATTAAAAAAAAAGCAAATAACATAAAGAATTTGATAATGATGTCGATACTCTGCCAAATTTTCGAGTCAACTATATTCTTCTTCAGGGCAACAAAGTAAACATATAAAAATCATCATCATCATCAGCTTCGTCATCACATCATCATCATCATCATTTTATAAAATATAATAAGACTGTCAAATCGGCAACTCACTAAACAATTTTTTAAAAAGCAAATACCATATATAAACAACTTGATATTGGTGTTACTAGCAATACTCTGTCAAATTTTCAAGTCAAATCGATTCTCCATCAGGGCAACAAAGAAAACATATAAAAATGTAAGTAGGCTATTGCTGCAAACGGAAGAAAATATTAATTAAATGACTTGCTTATTGTGTAGGAGAGCGTTTCTAAAAATAAATAAAATAGTATATTTTTAGAGTCAGAATTTTTCATCTTCTGATTTATAATGGGCAAATGAATATGTAAGATTTTTCAGTTTCCAGTCTTTTTTTTTATTTCTTTGCTGTGTTTTGCTTTTTAATATTGATCTCTAGGTGTGACATCATCATCATCATCATCATCATCACCATCATCATCATCATCATCATCATCATTTCATAGAAATGTTTTCAAATTCAAGATAGAGACCGTCAAGCGGCAGCTCAGTCAATCCATAAAGAAAAAGAAATGAAGAATATTCAGGGTTAAAATTTGTTGAAATTGATAAAAATATTGGTAGTGTTAAATTTTCAACCTGTTGATTTAGTTCTTCGTCATACAGCATCATTTTGTGTTAAACTTAACTATCATCGTAATGAAATGTCTGTCTGTCTGCCTGTGTTCTGTCTGTCCGTCTGTCTGTCTGTTTGTCTGTCTGTCTGAGTCTATCTGTCTGTATATATGTATGTATGTGTGTATGTATGTATGTATGTATGTATGTATGTATGTATGTATGTATGTATGTATGTAT
>JBCEWB010117397.1:0-11613 GCA_039654565.1 Peronia peronii
CCGCCATCTTGGATTTTGGCATCTCTAAAATGGCTAACTTCAAAATCTATCTAGTCCATCAAATTTTCACAAAACTGAATAAAACTTTATGAACGTCTTTTTTGACATAATATCTAAGAAGTTATGTATTTTCAGCCCTTTATATGCAATAGAAAATTTTCTAGAAATTTTTTAAAATGCCATGTAGTAAAAAATTCCGGGTTATGCCATTTACTCTGTAAAACTGATGAAACAAAAATTAGTAAAAAGCCTAATAAAAAGCCACTTAAGCATCCAAAGCTGTTTGTTTTCTGAGGTAGAAATGAATTTTCTGGGCCTTGGAGGTTTCTTTGGTGTTTCTTGATGAAAAATGGCCTCTTTTAAAAAGGTCTATTTTTGGACATGCGTAACCAGAAAAAAAGCCCGATGTTCATATTGCACCAAATACCATGAAAAATGATACAGCAACTTATGACCTTCTGAACTGCAATAGTAGGAAGTTTTTTCTCATGCTCAAGTGAAAAAAAAAATTTAAAAGGAAAATAGGTTTTTAGCTTTGGTCAAACCATGCGACCAATGCGTGCCAGGATAAAATCACACATCGAGCCTGTTGAAAAACATTGTTTTTCCTGGAATCAACTTCATGTGAAATGAAGGTAAGTATGTTGTTTTTAAAGTAAAATTGACCCTTTTAATAAAAATTAGATCTGTTTTCATTTCATTTGCATATTCTTGTAAGTGATTAAAAGAACACACGTGCCAGGAACACATCGAGCCCAAACATTGAGCCACATACAAGGTAGGCATAGTCGAAAAATGTCGATTGCTGCCCGGCTGTATTGTTTTCAGCCGATAAAGCTCAATCTCGTGCCCGAATATGTGTCAATCTATCATGGAGTTTTGAAAAAATATTGGTTTTGGGAGTATATTTGGATCACCGATACAATTTGAAGTCAACCTGATCGATTTTACCCAGGTAAAGATCCGATGTGTGTTAATCGTGGCATGGCAGTGTATAGAGGCATTAGTGGGGATTACCCATCTGCTTGTACTTGAAAACACAAGAATTTTCCCTTTTAGAATAACCTCAGGAGTAAAACGGACTTTTGTAGATCTGCAAGGGCCTTGGATTCTAATACTAGATCTAGACTAAATCTAGAGAGAAATATTTAGGAAAAATAAACCCCTGGGTATTTTATCTTGTTGCGTTAATCTTTAATTTTCGTTTTAAAAAATAATTAAAATTAGCCTGCATCATGTATATGTATAGGCCTATATATATATATCTGTGTGCGTGCATATATATGATACATTATATATAGAGATCTATCTATATATAATATCATGAAGTGCAAGTGGAGTCTACCTTCACAAAGTATATATCTATATCAAATGATTAGCAACTTTAGAAATATTTACAGTTTTTGTTCATGTACACTACTAAGAATTTACTGAGTCATGTGACTTTACTTTGTAAATGTATTGCTATTATTTATTCCATTTAAAGTGTCAAGTACCCTACCGTTGCTGAATGGAACTAACTCAGAGGGATGAATCCCACCAAGGAGAAAAGAGAGGCTGAAGAAGGTCTCTGGTGTTTCAATCATTCAAATCATTGAGGCTATAAATGTCAACAGTCTATTCAAGACAAAGCAGCTGGAGCTATGTTCTGTTCAATCTTAGAAACTCTAATAAAGCAATATGAACATTTAAAGATCTGTCGAACCGGATATGTTTTGGTAGACAAATAATATTTCATTTTCAAGCAACACATTTAATGATGTGTAATAGTTTTATAGTGAAGTAATTATATATGTTACAATTAATATTTCAGGTCGTGCTGGCAACTGATAAACTGAGACAGATGGTTTTTTTTATATTTGTTATGTCCAGCAATAAAAATAAAACTAAGACAAAAAAAAAAAATGGCAATTTTGTTTTTCCTGTTAAATCTGAGAAATAATTGGTCTACAATATTCATATTTTGTGTTGTTTTTGTTTACTATCTATGATTTAGATTAGTTATAGATATAAAATGTTTTAATTATGTGTTTAGAGGCTGAAAACTGAGGGTTTTGCCATCAATGACAGGGGATGGTAATTCTTTTGCCTCTTACCAGGAACAAGAATCTGTAGCTCAAAAACTGTATATTTTCTTGAAGGGCTTTCACTGCTTTTTAAAATGATACCCTTTAAAATGATACCCAGGAAAAAGTAAATGGCCATATCTGCTCTGTGGAATCCGCCATTAGTCTTTCTAAGATAATAGGCACATTATTTGTTGTTGTGGACACTTTGATGTGCTGATTTTTAATTGGCAACTCTCATGTGAGCACTCAACTGCATGTTATTGGATGTGAGGAATTAAGCGCCACAAACTTCGATCTCGATCTTCGAACAGTTGCCGAGCAACAGTCTGACTATCATCCGAGGTATGAGGATAACTCGAGGCATACATTTTTGATACTTCCGGTTTCACTGCCATTGTGTGGAATTTATGTCAAAAATATTATAAAACCGCGATTACCTTGTGGATTCAGTAAAAGTCGGCACTTAATCGGCCAAAAGTAGGAAAGTTGGCAATGACCAAAAAGTCGGAATTCGGACTAAAGAAGGAAGTTTGATATCCCTGTTTTTAACAACCTGCCCATAAATAATTTTTTTTTAAAAAGGGAGAGAGAGCGAGACAGAGAGAAAGAGGGATAAAATGACCAAAAAAAATCAATGTCTGAGCATTACCTGCAAGATTGATGGCAGAATGGGGCCAACATACTGGACAAATGTGGTACCGAAGACAGAGGGCAGATATATGTAAGTCATGACATAACCATCCCGCACATGAGGCATGATGTCTGTGCGCTCAGCAGTCTGTATGATGTCTCCCATCAGTTTCTTCAACTTGTCCTCTCCCATACCGCCGATCACTTCACTTAGACCTAAAGAGATGTACTAGAACATCTTAAAATTGCCATCCACTTTTTTTGCTGCAAATGTATGTATAAATTTTCATTCTCTTAAGCAGAGCATTCATTTACTGCCATTTTCTGTTAACATATCAATGCTCAAATTGCTGCCTGACTGACTAAAGCCAATCTGGTATCATCGCTGTAAAATCCATGTACATATTTCAAGTCCATATATTGTGAACTTGGTACAAATACCAATAGTAGAATTATTAACCTTTATGTGAAACAACCTCACTTACATCAGTCCAAGTCCTAAGAGAAATCTTATCAGAGAATTACACTTTATTTACTGAGAAATTTGGATAAAATTAAATCGATACAATGAAATTACATAGCTGAAATCTCTCTAGTCCTGGATACAGAAGTAAAATGGATTTTACTTAAAACCTCTGATTAACTTATATCATACAAGAAAAAAAACAAAACAAAAAAAAAAGAACTGCACCAAACAAGTGCTAAAGCCGGAGTCTCTTGTTTCTCCAAATCAACCACAACAATTAAAGACAAAAACAATGAAGAAGAAGAGCGAGAGAAAAACAAAGAAATCCTTCCCCACATACACACACAAAAAGAGGATACATTTACTTACTAAAGACAGAAACAAAAGCATAAGATCAATGAGCAGTTAATTAAATATATAAAGTTGCTATATCGTACAAGAAAAAAAACAACAAAAACTGCACTAAACAAGTGCTAAAGCTGGAGTCTCTCGTTTCTCCAAATCAACCACAACAATTAAAGACAAAAACAATGAAGAAGAAGAGCGAGAGAAAACAAAGAAACCCTTCCAAACATACATAAAAAGAGGATACATTTACCTATTAAAGACAGAAACAAAAGCATAAGATCAATGAGCAGTTAACTAAATATATAAAGTTTATACATTTAAAAAAATATAATACTATCAAATTAAATTTTAAAAAAAGAGGGGGAGGGGTGTATAATGTTGGGCACCTTGAGCAGCTCCAGAGCGGTCGACTGAGCTCTGCTCTGAGACCAATTTCTCCATCAGCCAAGGGAGAAGATCCTGGAAGATGTCCTCTCCCATCCCTCGGACCATGGCACCCAATGCACGAGCAGACACACTCCTGACCTCTGGCACTGGGTCCAGTAAACACTGTTTCAGGCCTGGGATGACAGACGGCAAGTAAGGGGACAGGTCCTGGGAAAACAAAGTAAGCATTGCCAGTGACAAATACACCTGGGCATTTTAAGTCTAAGTTTTGTAAGTAGAAGAATTTTTCATGCCGTATCAGAGTCTGGAGGACACTGCATGCTAAGATCACAAGATTCCAAATTTCGTGATTGTGTACTGGTGTTCAAATTTGGTCAGAGCTCCTATCAGTCTTGAAATTAAGTTAACCAATGTTAGATAAAAACAATAAAACAGAAAGACGACAAGTTACTACTCAATTGTTGTGAATGAAATACATACACATAACGCAAAAATAAAAAGCTATGTAGTGGCGCTGCACATAAATCACGAAGTTACCCTCCAATGTGGTTTTATAAATAACTGGCAGAAACCATATATCTGTGGTAAAAATATAAAACTAAGACAAGTTTTTTCAAAACCTGATGTAGTAAAATGTCTTCATCTAACAATCTTCATATGACAAAGCAAAATATAACGCCTGACACAACACCAAGTTCAATGACGGGACTAAAAAATCGCTGACCACACAAGCCTGCCCACCTTCTGATCTGTCAGTGAATACATGTTGCCCATGATCTGTGCTGCCATTTTGCGTGTGTCTGTAGTGCGGTCCTGAAAGGCTCGCTGGATGACGGGCATGATCAGGGCCAAGGATGGAGCATCTACAACATGCACAAACTTGGTCTGAAGCAGTTTCTCTAGGCAGGTGGTGGTCTTCCTCGTGGGTTCCTGAAGTGCCTCCAGTAAATTTGGCACAATAGCTGGAAAAAGATTTTGTATGATAAGTAAATTAATTAGTAATGAATTTCATAGACTTTTAATTTCACAAAGCTGAAAAAAAAAAAGCATAAAAAAAGATGACTAATTCCTGGTGTATTTCCACAACAAGAATTCAAACACCTTCCAATCTAGTTGGAAACATGGCATTATTTTCATGTGTACAATGCTAACAAAATTCAAGGTGTATTAGTTCCTCAAAATGTTTTCACTGATGTTGCCTGTCACTTTAAAACTATACTCTTAATCATCACATATGCCTCACTTTGGCTGGCAGATCAAGAACTTGCATCATTTGTGTGAGATTCCTGGGCTAAAAAGTATTCACTTAAATATAGTCCTGTGGTAGGGGGGTTAAACTGAAGACTGACACAGTATATTTTGACTTATAATCATTATTCAAATACACATTTAAAGTGAAATACTGAATTGTCAATAGTTATTGCTATCTAGATAATAGTTATTACTATCTAAAACAAGTTCAGGCTCTAAATTTTCATGATCATTTTTTGGGCAAATTCCGCAAACTTACTGTTCAGAGATTAGACTTATCTCTCTACCAGATACTTCAGTTACTTTTATACCAACGACTTTGACTTATCAAAAAGAAATTCAGATATCTTTCAAACCATTACACTGATTGTAATGCAAATTCCATAAATTACTGCTCTTGTTGCGAGTGAGAAAGGATATGTAACAGAAAAATAAACCACCATTTCAGAGTCTGGGCTGTTACCTTGAATTTCTGGATTACGAATCACAGAACCAATCTGCATCAGGGCCTGGGATCCAGCTTTCTGCACCTTCATGTGTGAATCAGTCAACACCTCTGTCAACTTGGGCACAATACTGGGCAGACACGCTGACAGCTGCTTGGGGGCACAGAAAGCCATAGCCCCTAGCAGTTCCACAGATCCTGAGACATGACCAAAAAATCACAGTTAATAGACTATGGAACAGTAACTATCAGGCCAACTTTATGACCGGACACTCCAACAATGCATTGTTTGGTTCACATTTCATTGCGTGAAATCTACAATTTTCCATTTCTAAAGAGAAAAAAAAATAAAAGAGAAGGAAGAAAAAAAAAAAAATTTTCAACTGAATAAGCCTTAGCATCATAGAAACACTTACATTTTCGAAGTTCGTTCATTATGAAACACTTTTTTTTCACCATTCTTTTTATAGACTCATTTTTGAAAATACATCCTACACTGGGTTCAGTTCATATACATAACCATACTCCTAGATGTAAAATATTTAGTCACCACGGACACCACAGATATCTAGGGGCTTACTGGTTGTGTATTAATCCCAAATGAGAACTAGTGCACAAATGGCATGGCTAACACATTAACTGCCCTCAGTAAAAATAGACTATCAGTTGCATAACTGCTTCATTCTATTCCAGTACCTGCTTTGGTTCTCCAAGCATCCTCTTCCAGACCTTTCAGCAATGATGGTAGGACAAGTTTCACTCCATGAGCACTGAGATTTCTCATGACAGACTTGGCACAGTCATCAGCAGCCTGGGTGTTAAGCAAAAAAAAAAAATTTTTTTTAATTAAGTGCTGAAACACTATGATACATTTAGATTAGCTCTGTTCTGTGAATAAACAACTATTTTTGAAAATAAATCCTTCTAAATCTTAGCCAAAGTTGCAAAACACAAAGAAAAAGAGAAAAACAATAAACTTACTGGGCTGGAAAACTACACTACAACAATATCTTTTAGATCAGTTGTATTCTGTGAAACCACAGCTGGTTCTGAATATGTGTCCTCTTGCTATTTTTCATTGTAGTTTTTCCAGAACTCCTGAAATATCCTAATCCTGTAATTGTGATTTACATTTTTTTAGTGTTTTCATGCATATGACTGAAAAATGTTATTGTTTTCATTTAAGATAAAGGTGTGATACTTTGCAAACAATTCTTGAACTTGTCCCCTAAAACAATTCCTCTTTTATTATTTCATCAGCATACAACATCTTACACATTTGTTTGATTGTATGATAAACAGAATAGTTCTGGGAAGAACTGCTGTCTGCTATAAGAGTGATGTTATCTGTGGAAGCTTGGACCGACCTCTCGGACATACTGATTGCTGTCACCAAAGCACAGCAGCAAGTGCTGGATGATGTGGACAATGTAAGGCTCAAACAGGCGGCCCAGCATGCTACACAGCATCTCAAAGGCCAGAAGGGCACCTGGACAGGGACAAACATAAAAGTACACTGATCAAGCAAGTAGCATGAATACAACATCAACATAAGCGTTATGTGTTACTGAAAACAGAATAAAGACAAAACCACAGTTTTCCACACATCATTCCACAAAGCATCAGTCATCTTCTTTCTCCTCTAAATAATAATGCTAGATATAATCAACACTACATGAGTAACAAAATTTATCAGTCATTATTTTCTTATATTTATTTAACAATTCGATGTAATCTGCCATGCAAACGTCATTTTGTGTTACAAGCCTCCGCTGTGTAAAATTATCGTTTTTCTCAAAACAGCAAAACTAACTTAGACCATTGTAAAATGACCATGATAACATACTCCTTACTCTTATTGTGGCTTGTTTATTCCACATCAATACTAGAGACATGTAAAGTCTTCCAGCAGAGTACTAGGTGTCAGCTCCACAAATATTCATTATTATTACTGATTATGATAATCGATTTTGTCCTTTATTGTATACCTAAAATGCAACAGTGCTGACATGAATTTTCAGAAAATCAATACAGCCTGACTTCTGTCAAAGTGAAGACAAGCAGCATTGCTTTCCCGACTCACCCTCTCTCTTTCTTGGATTTTTCTTGTCTTGAATAGCTTCAGTCAAGGTGTCCATCACCTGCTGTTGCTTGAGAGCCAAGATACCCATGCCTTTGATGAGACCAGCCAAGCCATAAGCTGCACCTTTCCTCTCTCCATAGTTCTCTGAATCCAGCAGGTGCCGCAAGAGCTTGGATACCAGTTCTGGGGCATCCGATTTAATGGAGGGCACAAGGGGAGGTAGGCAGTTGGCCACAGCTTCCTGAACCTGAAGGCATTACAAGAATTCATGTCACTGACAATATTAAAGCTCAAGTTAGTGAAAGTTGTATCATCAATAACATAATTAAAATCTCTGTGACTTAGGTCACCAAAACGCATGCACTGGAGACACCAAAATCAATGGCACTCAATTCAACATTCAACACCATGTTTTCTAGCGCAATATGTAATCCACATTGTAGAATAACACATGCTGAAATGAGTTTTAATATAATAAAAAAATGATGAGGAGAACACAGAAATGAGCTAGTAATGTGCATACTAGATTCCTGATACATACATATAATCCACTCATAAAACTGTTGATTTCCTTAGAAAAGCTTCATCATAAAACTGACCTTAACCACTAGTGACAAAAAAAAAAAAAAAAACACTTATTGTCACCTCTTGAGATGGTGTTGAGAGGGCAGCAATGAGCTGAGCCACAATGGGCTTGACTTTAGGATTGTCTGTCTCCAAATGCCTGGCCAAATTGCCCATCAGAATGATGATGCTCTGTCGCACTGCGTCGTAATCTGCTGTGTCTGGACCCTTGATCAGGCACTCTTCAAACACTGGCAACAGGACATTCACATTTTGCTGAAGAGGACAGGAAAAAAGCAGAGTCATTATTAGCTGTAACAGTTTTTCCTTTGTTGCAGTATCAGCTACAACCACACAATTACAACAACAGGAAACAACTGTAGATGTTGCACAATTGGGTGAAATAAGTCTGGTATCAAATTTATATGTATGGAATGCTCGGGACAATCAAAAGGGAAGTGAGTATAAGAATGCTTCAGTGAATAAAAGTATTAAGTATAATTCTTTCATGCCAATAAATTCATGTTCAAGTTTGCATGACATATAAGAGCTTTGTGTATCTAACTCATACAATAGCTTTGTTCTTCAGAGACGAATGTTTGGTTATGAAAGACTGCACACTTTACTGTTATCCATGCTTATGAGAACAGCAGGCTCAAATAAATGATAAATTACTGCTTCATTACTTTTATTTTTAACAGGAAATAAAGCAAATAAAAAACATAAAACAAACATAAAAATCACCCACCTTTCCATGAGATTGAATGGCTGCTAGAGCTGCATCTCTCATGCCTGAGCGCACCTCTGGAGCCCTGTCACTCAGAGCTTTGGGCACAAAGAAACCAAAGAGAGCAGGGATCTGGTCTTCAGTTAGCAAGGGAGAAATCTGCTTGAGAGCCAGAGCAATGCCTGAACGTGACGGCCACATATCTGGGGGCTGCTCCTCCATTTGTCGGCCAAATTCATCCAGCTTGGGGGGTGGAAGCTGCCAAAGGATAAATAAAGATTTATGAAGCCAGTCTGAAGAAACCAATCATTAAGAGATTCCCACATGGCAAATAACAATGAACCAGCTGTTTTCATTTTTTCAAATTGAAAAAAAAAACAAATGCAGAATTTCTGAGAACCTAATGAATACATCACTTGAAAATTGATAAAACAAAAAAAGAGAATGAAAAAAAAAAAAAAAAAGAGAGAAAACTTCAGATAGAAATATGAAAAGACAGGATCCATTGCCGCTTACATGGTAAGATGTGAAGATGAGCCAACTAAAACATGATAGGACAGGAAGATCTGCTACAGCTCTATTTTTCTCAAGTTTCTTTGAATGTATAGACACTTACATATAGTTTCTCCTCATAGAGACCCAGCAGTGTTTGCAAGGTCGCTGAGATGTGAGACCTGTGTTTCTCCAACACCTGGGCCAGGGCCAGTGCAGCCCCTGTACGCACAACTTCTTGGTCGTGGGTGGTGTCCATCACAATGGCACTGCACAGTTCTTCAAATGGTTCCTCAAGGCCTTTCTTCTTTCTCAAGCTGGTAAAAAAAAAAAGAAGGAATCAAAGAGTTACATATAGTGACCCATCATTTCACAATTCTGAATACATTCAAATGTACTATTCAACTAAAAATATGTCTGAAAATTAATGATAGTTAAAAAAACAAAAAAGTTCCTCAAACCAATAAGCTCTTTCTCTTCCCCATCTCCTTCATCATGTCCGCTTCTCAAATATGAATGTCTTCCCACTGACAACATATCATTCAAAGATTGCATGTAGTAGGACATGCGAGGTCACTATGTTCAGGCCACTGCCAAGGGCACTCAGCCATGCCCAACACATGACCTGGGAGAACAATACAGCAGAGAAATTATGGTTTTAAACAAAATGGCCTGCATGATTTCTAGAACTAGAACTAACATTATCAAAACCAAAGTTTCTATACATCAAGTCAATTGAAATTCTATGTCTTTTCATGGCTATCTGTAGTCTAAATGATAACTTTTTGTGATCAATTTGTTCATCGAGATTTCTGTAACATAAATGGTGACCAAATATGAAAATTTTGAATATTTCAAGTTAATCAGAGTGATCTGGAACAAAACTACGGCAAATTTCAACATGTGTCTGCTTGTTCTCAAACAATCAAAAGGGAGAGCTTAATGGGACTGTTGTCTAAACACATCTAAATCTAAATATGCAAAATGCATGGGGAACAGTCCCAATGGTTTTGTCTTCGTTCCCGCTCTGGAGTCCCATATGCCACACCCAGACCTACTTGTGAGCCAGCTGCTGAATGGGTGTTTCTGGATCATTGCAAGCAACCCAGATATGTTTGGCGATGGAAATACCCAGCTCATAGTTTTCATCCACACCTGGCAAGATATCACTCAACTCTGCCAAGCACTGTGGAGACAACAGGGAAAATCTGAACATCCAAAACATGTAAAAACGCCTTCATTTCATATGTGAGATCTGACTTTAAATCACAATCTCTGCATCTTTCAGCACAAACTTATTCCATCTCTACAATAAAGTAATTGTAAAATTTGACTTGAAGCCAGAACAGTGTGCAGTCATGAATTACAATCAATAAGTGTAAAAGCAACTTGGACACAGAACAAAAAAAAAACAACAAAAAACCCCACCAACATCAACAACAAAAATTCACACACATTCACAGATTGAATTCATTTCATTTCCAATGTAGAACTTTCTGAAAAACACTGCCACTTCATCTATGTCTTCAATAGATAATGCTACAAAAGGAAGGTGACACCTGGAGAAGAGAGAGACGCAAAGAGAATGAAAAAGACAGAATGAGAGACAAGGAAGATGGAAAGCATTAAAAACAAAGTCGAAAAAGAAAAAAAAAGACAATGAGAAAAACAGAGGCAGAAAGAAAAAGAAAGATGGAGAAAGAGAACAGACAGAAAAATAGAGACAGAGAGCAATGCTACTTGTGATTGAAAAAGCTCACCTGTAATGCAATATCCCTGACCACAGCACTGGGAGCATGCAGGGCCTCCAGCAAGACCTCTACTTCCCCTGGTGTGGCTTCCGTGGCCCCCTCCTCTCCGCTGGCAGCTCCGGCCAGCTCCAGGAGTGTTTGGTTGGCCAACTGCTGCACATCGTGAGGGAATGTGCCTACCACTGCCAGACACACTTCCAGAAGTTGTTGGCGAGGCAGTAAATCTGGATCATACTGAAAAATTGAAAGACAGAAACATTTATCTGCTGTAAATGCTTTCTCCAGACCTGCCTACCCTCACAACAGCAGAGGAGGGATATCTAACTCAAAAAGGAGGGAAAATCAGGGAAAAGGAGGGAAATTTACCGACCCATAGTTCCTACCTAGAATTACTATGTAT
>JBCEWB010117408.1:0-11613 GCA_039654565.1 Peronia peronii
AGCTGCCCTGGAGACTGTATGTATATCAAGCACCTGTAATAAATTCTGCATCATTTCGACGTGAGGATTCCTGTTGTAACTTCTGTTGTGATTGAAAGGCTTAAGAAAACAAACTCGCCTCTCGCTTCATCTGCGGCGCTGTCTTCTTTGTTTTAAGTTATGCAAGAGGCATTTAGTAGGCGCAATGAGGAAAAAAATCTATTGTTTCGTTTTTATTTGATTTATCAGAAATTCGGATAATCAGAATTCGATTTTAGTGGACTCGACTGTATTCTTCCTCATCTGAGAAGCCTAGACATTGGGCTTCCATTTCCTGAGAAGCCAGGGGATAGTTGTCACTGGAAAAAAGCAAACAAACTCTTATTTTTCCCATCCCCTCCATAGAATTCGAGCCTGCAACACTTTTCTGTTGTCACTGATGCCCCATCCCCTTGGTCACAATGTCCTCTGCTTTGACTTCTTTTAACTTTTCAGCGATTAGATACGTAATATAAAATTGGCTTATTCAGAGATGGTTTTAATTACATTATGTAAGAAGGCTGAAAAAGCTGTATGAATGATAGATTTTGTATTTTTCACTTTTTTCTATTGTTGTCTTAAGAAGAGACCATAATTCTACATGAGATCATTAGGCTTTTGATGGTTTGTTATTCATTTTTGACTAAAAGTGACTGGATAGAGTGTTGTGATAACTTGTCAAGCTGGTGTTTACCGCCTGACACACTATAATCACTGACCAGAGCTTTGAAGGAAATTTATAATAAAAATTACATGATGGTATTTCTCATAAATCTTTTTGAAATTTTGAAACTGAAATGGGCACAAAATGTTTGGTACTGAGAAGTTACAAAAGTATCCTGTTACCATTCTTATTCCCAGATACATTCCTTTAAGTCATAATAGAGAAAGGGAGGAACTTTGTCACTTATCTAAAGTTTACTTTTTTTTTTTAAAAAGGATAATCATCAATGGAATAGAAAATTTAACATAATTATAGTCAATTCATAGGGAAGCTATTATATTAACCATATCACCAATCTTTTTCTATCTGATAGGTAAGAAGACTAGCACACAGTGTCCCTTCCTTATAATATTGCCTCTATCCATTTTTCAAAATCTGTAATTAAAACAGTTTTAATAGTTATAATTCAATAATAATAATAATTATATTGACCTACACATTGTCATATATTCTATTTCATAATCAATCTTCTCATATGACAAATATTTTAGAGCTAAACAGCATTTTATATGGTTTTTCAAACAAAAATTACTCTAATGTTGAAACATAGGCCACATGAATGAATCTTCTGATGTAAAATTCACCATAGAATTAGAAGATTCTGATGGATTCATTTTTTTCTCTTTTATTCCTTCGCTAGTTCCATGGGGATTGAAAAATCAGTAGCAACCATCTGCCCACAAAGATTCCTTTCTCTTCATTTAAGCTAAAAAAATCAAAACAAAAATCATAATTAAGAGAAAAATACATATAGTATAATAAAGCAGACGAGAAGAGAGGACTTCAGTTTTTCATGAACACATTTTCATGTGGAGTTCAGTGAGAGCTGTGCAATAAAATACCTCGATGCGGATGCTAAGCAGATTTTCTTTCTCCCTTTCCCTATTCATTTTGCTGTTCCATTTTCAGATAAGCCAACAGACTTACAGTCACTACCGTTACTCTGAGGTAGCAAAATGAATAGGGATTATTCAGGGGCTTTTCTTCTGTTGAAGTGCAAGAAGACTGTTATGCGTGGTCCCAGTAGTTTGGTAGATTTACTACATAAGCCCATGGGTAGGGATAGGCTAAATGCCATGAGGCTAATCCATGCAGCAAGTTGTTGATGTAAGAAATGGACTGTGTACATTGAATTTTTACTACCAATCTATTATCCAAATCAAAAATAACATGCCATTATCAGTTAAATTAAGTGTTCAGTATCGTGGTCCATTTCCTGCCAGTGGGAGCACAATGCGACAGGCAAGATTGAATTTTTGTACATTTTTTCAATTATGCCCAGCCAAATTAATAATCAAGTGATTAAATTTGATCTTTTTTTCAGCCCTATGAATGCCAAGTAGGTGTTTTCTATTTGATTACCTTTTTTACTATTATTTGTTTAATATGTCGCATATCATGTGAATATTTGTTATATAAAACAGGAATCCAATTTATGCAAAATTCAACTATAGGCCCACTCCATGTTGCATGTGTTACCACACTATCTCTATTTTCAGTATTCAAGATAATTTCACTGAAATCCAGAAGTATCTCGTGATCAGTTTAAGCTGTGATTAGTTACAAGATATTTATCTCGAGAACCGAACGGGAGAAAATAAACAAAAACGATCTTGTCCATGTGATAATACCGCTTTTCTTAACGTTAAAAGAAACTGCACATTAAAAAGAAACTGCGGAATCAGTTATTTTTATCAGTGTATCTTTTCTCTGGTTCTTTAAGATTGATCTTAAAAATCATGTCTTTGTTGCATGAAGGGTAGCACACCTGTTCAAAATTTGTAACCATTTTAAATCAAAGTCACCATGTCTTTGTAAATTGATGATTAACCAGCGTTACGTGTGTCACACTTTTTTGTTACATGTGTCACCATTTGTTTCTCCAGGCTTAACTTATCAAATCTCCTATTTATCTTTGCCTTTTACGGAAGATGTTAATTAATATTTGCAGGATAGGTGGTTTGGCATAAAAATTGAAGCCTTTTCCCAAGTAAACTTATCAGGGCCCATTCCATGTTACGTGTGTCACCACCCTAGCCCTTCCTTTGGATATTCAAGATAGTCTGACTAAGAACCAGAGCCATCTGTTGATTTAATGTTGTGAATAGTTAAACAAGATGTTTATCAAATATGATAAATCCAAAACTATGAACAGAAATGGTCTCATCTGTGTGATAGTACATGTACCTCTTTCTTAGCGTTACCGTGTGTCATCTCAGAAAATAAAAAAAATTAGGTTGTGCAAATTGCATAGAGCAAGATTCTTCCAATTTACTTACATTGAGGGCGGAATGTATTTGTTTCAATTTCATGGAGTCTTGTTTGCATTCACACCATACTTCAAAGAGATACTCATGAAAAACACTGCATTATGTATGTCATCAAATATTGTTACAGGTGTCATCATTCTGATTTTTTTATTTTTATGTGAGGTTAATTCTGATGACTTTGGGCAGCAAGTGTTTTGTATGGATGCTTCTGTAAGAGGATGACTGTTGACAGGGTGTGCATGATGAATACAAGAGTGGATGAAATGATTTAGCCCAAGCCCACATACACTTTGGCAAGGCGGGGCGTGGGGATTGGTGTCGACACCACTTCCCACCCGCGATATACGTTACGACATGGCGAGCCATTTGGTGGCCGAACTGTTACTGCCTGTCCCGCTGAGTCCGCCCCCCTGTTCTGAGTTTTTTGTTGAGTGTGTGTTCTATTATTGGCCGGCACCTGTTGAGGCGGATTGGGTTTGGCGCCACATTGTATGTGCGCGGGCTCTTACAGTGGGTGACAGATGCTGCACCTAAGTGTGCAAGAAGTAGGAGAAAGATCAGGATGGCGGACTTTGCCTGGAAACATGCACTTTTTGTATAGAGGGTTTTCTTGAATAACTGGCAGAACATCCTTGCAATGGTATGCTCTTGTCAGTACTAAAATTGGGTACCGTGTTGCCTTATGGTTTTTCAAGAATGTACTGCTTTGACCAGGCCTGTCTTGCCAATATTTTTTTTTTATTATCACTGACTCACAAGATAGAGAAAAGTCTACTTCTAAACCTATTAATTTGATGAGATTTTAAACCATGGAATAAACGGGAAAAAAACTGCAGCAGTTACATAACCGTTAATACTGGTGGGCTTGCATCTGAGTTTTAAAATAGAAGAAAGAATTAAACAAGGTTGGAGAAGGTATAGATCTGGAAATAAGATGGCAGTATTTTGCCACCTGTTATTGCAAATGTACAGTCGATGAAATTGACAGATTTGTAGTATCTGCCAATAGAAGAGTAATGCATAGATCTGATTGTACTGTAGTGCAGAATGCAAGTGACTATGAATTTAGCGGTTAGTTTAAAATGTGAATTTTGTGAATGTTTCCACATACAGAAATTATAACTACTGATTACTTTTATTATGGCGCTGACGATGTCAAACGCATCATCAAAATTCTATTTGTCATAGAGAATGTGACAATCTAGTTGTATCAAACTGATCTGCATGAATGATCGGCAAATAACCAAGATGTAGCATAAATAACTTACAACAAATGCAACGTCTGGAGTGATGACACTGTTAGTGTTAGCTGTTGCCACTGGCAACGGAATGGCAATTATGACAACCTGTACCCGTTCCCTTCATGCTTTTCAACCTCCTGCGGATGGTAATCTTGTCATATACATGTATTCAGGTTATTGGGGATGGATGTGGAGGACAGTGTTATGCACACAATCTTTAAAACCTGAAGACATGGCCGAAGAAAGCAGATAAAATGTACGCATGTATGTCTGTTTGTATGTATGCATGTATGCATGTATGCATGTATGTATGTATGTATGTATGTATGTATGTATGTATGTATGTATGTATGTATGTATGTTTGTATATGTGTAATTATATATGTATGTATGTATTTATGTATCTATATATCTATGTATTACATTTGTGTGTGTGTGTTTGTGTGTATATGTGACAGAGATCGTTTTCTTGTGAATGTAATCATCCAAAACAACAGTAATTTAGTATGAAAAGCAATTGATCGTTTTGTAGGCTCTACAGATGAACTTGCTACATGAGGCGCACCTGGTAGATTTTGCAGTCCAAACTCGATGGACAAAAGGCACATCTGAACGTTTTCTTTTTGACCCTTTAGGGGGGAGGTGCTACTATGTGCTGACTGGTTCTGATAAACAGGATTTACTCTCTTGAGTGAGAGTTGAGTGACTTCCTTGATTGAAAGCAATAGACAGTATTGGCAGACGGCTTCTTTCAATCTGCCCTCTCATCATAGATCTTGCAAGCTGCATTATGACTGTTTGTCTCCTGTCTGGATGAGACAAAATATCACTCGGGTTTTTTCCGTGTTCCAGATGGGCAGAAACTGCAGAAAGATCCAGAAGATTAAAAAAAGTATCCAATGGCCATCTTTTGCTCTTCTCTTGCATGTGTATGCATGGGCCATTTAGTCCATGCTGTCGACACTTCCCTTTGTTGAGTTGTAGTATTCAGCAATGAGAAGTTGCTTCTGTGGACCATCATCTGTCTCTCCATCACAGTGCATTATGCCGAGTGGCACTACATTCTTTTGCTTTATTGATTAGTGGCTTTTTTACAACATCCAAACAGTGACTTGTGCAACATCAGTCCTTTTTTGAGATGTGAATTTTGGCAGCAAGAATCTTTTATTATGTTTCACTGTGCCAACCAGGGTGACATTGTGTTTCAATAAACCTTCTGCCACACTGAGGTCTGTAAAAAGGTTGTCACAAGTTGCATTGTGACCACTCTTGAAAAAGTCTCGGTACAATTCAAAGGTGATATTTCTTTTCAGACCGATAGCTCGATCATGTTTCTCCATCCGATTCTCTACCTTACCCAAATGAGAGAGTCCCCTAAGTGAATTGTTCATGGGATCAGTAGCCAAAAGGGTTTGTCCGGCTTGGATGGAAGATGCTGTTGAAAAGGACTTCGTCCCTGAAAAGACACCAACTACATGTATTTGCCTGGGTGGTAGTGCCTTGCGAAATTGTCAAGGAATTTATTCCATACATCCTGTATCACGGCAAACACATTTCATGCTCCATATTGATTTCTTGTTGCTTTATCGTCAAAGATGAGCTCCAGTAAGACAGAAAATCTGTTTCTGGAGAAGTTGGTCCTGGTCAAATGTATCCCTTCAATAGGGTCGAAAATCACCTTTAAGTTACTCATGTTTTGCCCTATGCATCCGAGGGACAGGAGGCATCCGACAAATGCTTTCAATTCTGTTTTGTCTGTGTTTTTCCACTTGTCACTTTAACTTGTTGTTCATCAGGGTTTGTTCACAGAACGACAGTGTCAGTAATATCAATACTATTATAAACATAGCCTCTGGTCTTGTGACTTGGTCAGTCGATGGTGTCCTGTTCTTAGAGATTCTGATAAGATTTCTGTCGGTTGTGAATGATGAAGATAATGGAATACTGGACCACTCAGTTTTGTCAGAGCCTGTGTATATCAGTGGCATTTCATCAAAAGGGAACTCACTAGAAGAGAGTGCAACAACAGCAAAAGCATCCGTATTTACGATTTCGGAATCAAAGATTTCAACATGGGATCAAAGAACTGTGCCCTTAGATTCTGAGATGTCCCAGGTGCAAGGTCAGAAATGTTTGGATTATACATTGTAGTAAAGGCAGCATCAGCACTTCTTGATTCAGTGTATGTAGGTTTCTCTTCTTTATTGTTAGATTCTTCCTTGTCACTGAGCTGTCTGTTCAGTGTATTCTCAAAATCATCAGGTTCCTCCTCTTCATTGTCAAACTCTTCAACTTCTGAATCCTCGTTCATGCCAACGTACTTAGCCTTTTCCAAATACTTTGTCTGACATCTGTGCCCATACACCAAAACTAGCATAGTATTTTTCATCAAAGGTATAAGGAATAATCCGTATATATAATATCATGATATCAACTACAGTAGTAATTACTGTACAGCTATTTCTATTACATACCCCCTATCATGATAAAACAGGCGATGAGCTCTACGATTCCTTGGAGCACTGTATTCAAAATATGAAGCTGAAGCATTTGCAACTGCAGCTGCTGTCCAGCAGATCAGAACAGTTTTCACCTGTTACCAAGAGAGAATGAAACATGTTGTCATCTTTTTAGATGCAAAGTCTGTTTTACAAGCACTGGAAGATGATTCACTCAACAATTCCACAGACAGAAGCTTGAATAGTAGTACCATCAACCAATTCCTCAACATCTTTGCCTTCAAACTGACGATACAATGGATACCAGGACACTACAGCTTTTGCAGGCAAAGAGAGAATGGACACCTTAGCCCAAAAGGATCGGCACGCCACCAACACATCAGACCAGTTTCTAAGATAATTTGCTAAACGTGTCTGAAACTTTAACACAAGGAGGAGTGGATGAACGAATGGGGACTGGGCAAAACTGGAAGAGAAGATGATGACGATTACACTGATAATTCAACTATTGTCATTTTTCTTCCTCTCCTTTCTCTCTTTCAACATTACACACACAGGTCCTCCTACCCCCCCCCCCCCTCCTTACCCTCCCCCTGTCCCCTGTCCTGGGTGTTACAAGATTTACTCTTCTAGTCATGGTATATATGGGTGTTTTACACCCACGAATGAATTCACCTTCACCTGTCCCATAGTTTTGTGGACCATTGGGGTGCCACAGGTGGTCTGGCAGCCAGCATCCTCCAATCCTTTTGATTTTCTGCCTTCCTGATTGTATCGCTTAACCTCAAGCCCATCCATTCCGGGATGTCCTCCCATCTCTTCCTCTGTCTGCCTCTCCTTCTACCCCCTGGCACTGTGCCCTGCAGGAATGTCTTGGCAAGCTCTGATGATCTCATGACATGGCCATACCATATGAGCCTGAGTCTCATGACCAAGGTCAAAAGGTCTTTGTAGGGCCCAGTGACTTGCCTGATTCTGTTCCGAACTTCTTCGTTTGTGATATGATCTTTGTAGGAGATGCCCTTTAAAAGCATCTCATCTCAGTGGACTGTATTCTCTTTTCTATCTCAACTGTTATGGTCCATGATTGACATGCATACAAGAGTATAGATGTCACCAGGGTAGTAATCAGTCTGATTTTTGAGCCGCCAGATGTATCGCAGTTTGACGAATGAATTACCAATCATAAAATCAGTGATGTTTGCCAAAAATTAATAATGAAAAAGTAATATATAATAATATTTTTTTTACTTTCATACTTTTACTGGAAAATGGTTGATTGAGGAATACAGGAAATTTCACTGAAAAATAATTTGAAATAATCGATGCAGAGAATACTTTATAGAGTCGCCCGGATGTCTTACACCCACTGTGGCTGAGAAGGTTGATGAGTGTTAACTCAAGAACTGCGAACCATGTACTTAAACGACAGGTGAAGCAAATCCCTTTCCGTTCCGTTCCGTTCTGGGATTCGGTCCCTTTCGGCGTGCCCCGGAGGGGCGGTGCCATATCGGGATACCCGAATATTGCTTTTTTGCATGTTAGACTTTTTTGCATTTTGCGTCGTTGGCCTTTACCGCCGTCCGCCTCCTGCCTGCCCAGCGCTCGGTCTGCCCGAGGAAACGGGCCAAAGTCGGACCACAGTCAAACTCTTCCAACCCCCCCCCCCCCCCCCCCGATTTCCGGAGTAGTTACCAACCCACCACGTGTGGGCCCGATTGTGGCGGCGCATTGCGAGAGGGGGGTGCATCTAAGGAACCCTCTTGCTGCCACAACCGATCGCGACGAGCTTCCATCTTGGAAACGGTTGCCGAGGACGCGGAGTGGGATATGGGAGACCATCGCTGCAGTCTCCCCAGCAAATCCCAGCATACCACGCCCGTATTTATTCGTGGGGGCTCCTTGTTGCGTTGTGATATTTCTCACCATGTCACTTATACTTGGGGTTTATCAGCCTCAGTTTTGTCAAGTTATTGCCATAATAAGTATGCGCAGCTCAATACCACACTCCTTCACAAGGCAAAGGAAACTTTACCTAATAGAACAGTGAGAAATTCCATGCCCAAAGAGAAGAACAGAAATCAAAGGCCACATGGCCCACTCAGGTCCTCTCAAGTGGTCCGAAACTACAATCAAAAGAAACTGCAATGTATATTATGATGCGAGAGAGTATCAGATACATGCAGTCTCTTTGTTTATACCATACTGGATAACAGCACAGACTCCCCTGACCACTTGACCCACTCAACAAGTTTCGCATTGGCCAGCGATCAAGCTGTTGAGAGTACAAGTGAGCTATAATTGCTATGGATGCAAGCTAATGTAGCCTATGTATCTATTAGTTTATATATCAGATAGCTCTCTTGTGCTCTCATTCTGTGCATCTTTAGATCACTTGTATATATTTCTTTGTAGTCACTGCTGCCCCGTCAACATCACCCGGTCTGATCTGGTAAGAATAATCTAAGTCCACGTGATTACAGGGATGATAGCTTGCAGTTTACACTGAGATTCCATAACGTAAACGTAAATACACCCCTATGTGAAGTGGTATTGTCCAAGCAGTTGCATCACATTATGAGTAAATCTGTAATGGGAATGGTCTGTGGGACGAGGGGTGATAAAGTTGGCACCCATATGAAAATGACATGTCTTTGTAAATACAATCCCTTCTCCTAGCATTGGCTCACTGCAAATATTATTACATGTGAAGAAAGGATGAAGTTCGGGGAGGGATTAAAGAAAGACATTGGTCAGCAAGGTGGTCAATTTGGGCCTGCATTGTGTCACTCCAAAGCCAAGGCGGAGTCTCTATAGTCAGATCAAACATCCTGAGGCTAAGCACTAGCGCCGAGATCCAGATTGACAAGCCTGGCAAGGCATTGTAGCCCTTAGGCAGTTCTAGAGTTGAGGGTTGACATTTGGATGATAAGATATAATAAGCTCAATAATTTTAATAGCAAATTTGCTAATTTATGTGGGCATTGTGAATTAAAGTTTGTTTCTTATCATAATAATTTACACATGTGTGCAAGGAGATGAACAGTCGTTTGTTTGCAGCAAGTGGATTATTTTGTAAGCATATTATATGGTTATTTTCATTAGAGCTTAATATATGAATAAAGTAAAGATGTTAAACAGGATTTTTTTCTTGTGTGGTAATTTGAATTCAGCTTTATGAATGGCAGAGCTTACCAAGTGGCATTTTTGCAGTGGAGAATATTTCTTTTGTCATTGAATGCAGCTTTATCTCTGTATGTTGCTCATCATTACAGGTCACATTTAAGGAGCCACATCTTTCTAACACAACTATGGATCACGATGACTGGGAGCCTCCATCAGACACAGAGATGAAGCTGATAGAAGCTAGGCGGGAACGCTCAGATAAAATCTCCAAACTCATGTCCAGTTATTTGCTGAAAGGCTACAAGATGCTGGGCATTGTCTGTTCCACATGTGATGTGAGTTTTCACTAAATCCAAATGACCACATTATTATGGACTTTATGATTGAGACCATACTGATATTTAAATTAAGAGGAATTTCCCTCTTATTCTTTTCTTAAGGTTTGGGGGGGGGGGGGGGTGTGTGTGAACAGGTCCTAAAATTTGGTTTTTGCTCAAAATATTCGATTTTGGAATTTTGTTTTCTTTTAAAACTTTGGTCTCTGCTGAATATAAAAATAGTATAAAAAAGTTGATGTGTCCATTTTAAGGTTTGGGGAGAGTGTCATGCCGGCCAGAGTTGACCGGCTCCTCTGCCATCCAGGCTCTGGCTCATTCGGGGCTCTTTATTCAGTGAGAGATCATCAATATAGAAGATTTGATTATGATTTCTTTTACCAATATCAGAAGCCCCAATGCCAAGGGTGGACACTGACTGACCATCTGAGGCACAAACCACACCAAATCCAATATCAGTGAAAACATTCACTTGGGCCTCTAAAATAGACTTCCCACAGCCTAATGAGGGTGAAATATGCCCTGTTTCTGCTATCTCAGAGGACAGTAGTGAACTGTCTGTCACAGGAAGGGTAAAACCGCTCTTGGTTCAGATCAAGGAAGACATGGCGGCCATACATAGCCCTCCCTAGACCCTAAAATCACTTTGTGGAAACCCTTTTGCTTATGGGGTAGGAAAGCGAAAGTGGAAGAAATATGGGAGTAGAAGCATAAGAAAAGGCAAAAGAAGGCATAGAAATCATGGGCAGAAGTCTAGTTGATGAAAAAAACATGTTTGGGGTTGAAAGTCCGATCAAAAGCCTTTACGGCTTTTTTTTTTCAAAAAAGACTTTAAATGTGTTTTTCTCAAAATGCGTTTTTTAGCACAAATATGTGATCTACTTTTTTATTTATGGAGCAATTTGCTATGAAATTAGATATGAATACAGAAAAAAAAAACGACATACAAACAAATGATCAGAGGGGATTTTTGATAACGTTTTAAATTTTTGAGGAATTTGAGATTTGAGGGTTAAATTTTCGCAAAATCCATGACTTTTTTACATACAGGTTTAAAAATCTGTGGAAAAAAAAAAACAAAACTAAGCCAGTTATCAAAAATCCCCACAGACCGTTTTTAGATATTGAACTCAAAATTATGTACGCAAATTTTCAAGCAAATCGGTTGAAAAATACAGAAGCCTATTTATAGTAAAGTTACGCAATATCAGGTAGTAAAATCCAAGATGGCAGCCGTTGCCATTGCCATGGCAACCATAAGTGGTTTCAAATTTTTTTTTTTATTGTTTTCCTCTAATTTGACCATGATGAATATGATTATTGCCCCGACGAAGAGTCAAGCGGGCTCGAAAATTTGGCCAGCAAGATCAGTTAACTTTATATTATCGCAATTCAAAAACCTTCATATTGTTTTTGAACTTTTTTGATGTATTTGATTAG